>JAODOY010046013.1:0-19384 GCA_025399855.1 Forbesichthys papilliferus | reverse complement strand
GAGAGACAGACAGTTAATGAGGCATAAGCAAGAAATAGACTGAACTGCCCAACTGTGCAGTGTCTTCTATACAAGTCTAATATAGCTTTTAACCATAGAACTACAGTATATACTTTTAACCTGCTCTGGGTTCATTGTTAGGCTGTCACAACACTGCTGCTAATGGCTGATGAGTTGAAATAATTTGGAATGGAAATAAGAATTTACTTTTATGTATAGCAGAGATATACTGTAATTACTTCACAGCTTTTGTTAAAAGAAAGGGAGTTGAAATTTGGTTGGGAAAAGTGGAAAAGGAATCACACGCATGCTATTTTGTCTGATATCAATACACTGACAAGTGAAAACAATTCCTCTTTATACCTGAGGAACTGCTGCATTGTGTATTCTAAGACTGTAGAGGTTGTCTGAATACTAATCTATTTATAGGTGTATCTGTACGTCTACAAGTAATACTGTCAAATTCTACTAAATAGTTGATTTTAGGATTGTTGCTAGTATTGTAATTGCATTACTACTGTATACCAGAGAAACTGTCGCCATGATTGTGAAGCCAGAAACGTTACTATACATGTGTACAGTCCTCCACTTGCCAGACTATGCTTACCTTGCAAGCTTCAGTTTAATTTTGCTGTGAGAAAGGGAAAACCTAAAAATGATTTCTAATATGGCAACTGAACTTACTCAAGTTAACAGCATCATATTGATAGCTATACGGGCATTGTTTAAGTGCGCCGACAGCGTGAACAACTGTTTTCATCCCATCAATATTCAAGTATTTGTGAAAGTACCTGCCTGTTTCAATGTACGCCTACCCAGATGGAGTTGTGACAGCAATGATAACATTTCATCTGGCATGTCAGGTTACTTAGCATATGCTTTCCCCATACAGCTATGAGGATAATTAGGCATACCGATATTGTGAAAATCATCACAAGTGTTCCTTTGGTCCTAGGGCTGCTCTATTATGGAAAACATCATGAATATTTTGGTCAATATCGCGATTATTTAATACAATCAATTTACTTTGGAAAGATTAGCATTTACTGCATCTAAAACACATTAAGTGCAAACACATTGAACTCTGAAATGTCAATTAATGGTAAATGACCATTAATATAACTCTATTAATTTAAAGCGCTTCACATTATTTGCTTCACATTCATCCATTTATTCATCGATGGTGGCGTCAGCCATGCAAAGAGACACCTGACCACCGGGAGCAGTTATGGTTTGGGTTAGCAGGTAGTCTTTTCGAACCGGCAAGTTCTTGATCACCTATCGCCCTCCTCTACCACTGCGCCACTTGCCCCTTCCCTAAGTACTTTTCATATAACCTATAGCCTACTTGTGGAATTGTCATAACGTGCAACTGGCCCTACCAAAGCAGTTAGCAAACAACCATCATGGTAGGCTATAACTCTGAGTGAGCAGTAACAGTAAACTAATTTATTAAATTTTTAGCATTTTAGCATTGCGTTAGCATAATGCATTGATTGCATTGCCAGATGTAGGCTAAGAGATATGCCTGATAGATAGTACTTTACTCATATTCTTGAGCCAGGGCATGAGCGTAATGCATCCTCCACTTGCCTAGACCTATCCTGATCACAGCAATTCTGTGAGCCTTTAACAAAAAGCGTATTTAGCAGTGTTTACGCTGCTTTGCCACTTTTTTTTTGTCAAACTCAACAAATATATCCTCGCATTTCGCTATCTTACCGTTCTCTGTGAATGTTGAAAAAATAATCCGATAGTTCCAGCCACAGCCACGCCAGCGTTGAGGCGCATAATAACCCCAACCCAATTTCACCTACCGTACCTTTCCCACAGAACCACGAGACGGAATGAAGTGACAGTAAATATCCTAATTATCAGTCTGTTTCTGACAATAGAAATTAGCTTACCTACATACATACATACATAGCAACATAATAATCACAAGCCATCACATGTGGCATGCTAATATTAGCTCGCGAGATCAGGATGGTCTTGCAAGATTTCAGTTCACTTTGCCATGATAATCAGTTTGAAGAGCTTGGAAATTGAGTTGAACCTAGTGTGTTGCCACTCAGCGTCCTAGTTTAGCTTCGTCCTAGTTTAGCTACGGGTGTGGCTACGGGTGTGGTTTAGGTGCACCTTAGGCGACCTGGAAACAACTCTAATCAAAATAAAGGCCTAGAGATAATACATGCTAATATGTCTGCAATGTCTAAAAGGCACATGTTAAAAATGGTAAGCAATAACCTTTATTTATAAAATAATACCATGCTTGTGTGAATACTGTACATTTGGCTCGTTTTTGAACGTACTTACGCGGCTGTGATTTGATGTTTGCTGTTGTATATAGCCCTGGGCGAGTGTGGTGTGTGACTGGCCGCAACCATTGGCAGCCCTGCCGGTTTTAAAGCAAACAATAACACTTACCAGGACCTCCGTGACTTGGTATCCGCCTGGGACTGCTCCTAAGGCGGCTACATTTTCACCAAGTTCCCGGCAGAGCTTTGGGTGTGTGAATGTACAGTTATTTGTTGTCGCTATAAAGCACTGAATTTAATTGACTTTCCATGGTATCGATGCTATACAGAGCTACTAGTCTCTCCCGATGTGTCTGAGTAATGCATTCATGGTGTGAGGCTGTATGCTAGCTAACAACAGGGCGCGGTGTGTTTATGTGACAGCCATAAGTCCCGTTTAAGCAAACAATGACCCATCAATTCCGCTTCCCATAGTCTAACCTCCATGAAATGAAGGCCCAGCATTACGCCTTGAGAACGCTGCGTAAAAAAGGGCTTCTAGTTGAAAACTTCTTATAATAGGCTACATTAATAATCCCAGCATAGCACAACAGTTGCCATTAGCCGAGGTGGAGCAGCAAACAAAGCCTAGCTGTCACGTCAGCACCTTACACAAAAGAAGGGCAGTGGCTCATTTGCATTCAAGCAAAAGTCACCAAAACAAGGTGAATAAGATTGCACAATATATTGCATGGGCTTTGGAATGAGCTCATAAATAATCTATGTGGTATTTTCACATAAGCATGTCACATCAAATTAATTAAGACCATGAGGAACGGTGGAAAAAGGGCATAATTGGAAAAAGGGCATAATTTGTCTCCTTTAATATGTGATAACTTTGCACTCCCCCAAGCACAGCCCGTCTGCCCCCCTTCTTTTCCCTCAACAGCCTCTCCTCCTATATTAGCTGTTGTGACGTCCTACTGGGACAGACTGTGTTCTCATTTCCCGCGCAGCTTCCTCCCTTTAAACCGCACACACTTGGCGGTACATTTGGCATCATCAGCTGGCTACTCTACCCTTTTGAACCCTTTTTAATCCATAAGAGCAGTTGGCCCTGGGCAAAATGTTAGAGTAGATTTTGTATATATTAACACACATTTTTGTGACTTTTACCTCTCCTTAGAAAGAATGTGAATGTTTTCACAAATAAGGTATTTGTCTCGGGAGAGAGGTTGTTTTCTTTTTTTCTCCATATTACTCTTAATTGTTATTGTGGCATTTTCTTTCCAAGTAGTTATTATCTTTTTAACTTATAATGTGTCTATCTGTTGTTTGATAAAAAAAAAACATACTAATTGTAACATTTGAAGACCAAACCTAAACCAATCGAACTGAATCTAGAAGCTTAAATGAATAGATTAATGTTTTGTCTGCGAGCACAGCACACACAGACAAGATGTGTGATGTGAATGAATAGGTGGACAAATGTCAAATGCAAAGAACTCCACAAAAGCTAGACTATATTTAGTTTTACTTACTGTATTACGTAAACCTCCAGTACTGTAAGCATTAATTTCACCAGCAGGGGGTGGTAATTCCCCAACAGATTGTGGTGTTCAAATTTTTTCTGTATTGGACGGCTAATCTTCAATGAGTGGCAAAACATGGTAGCCTGTGTTTCTGAATACAATTGTTGATGTACAATATTGTCATACACCATAACAACCATAGTCTCAGCCTCGTCAGCTCATCAGCAATATGTCACTCTGTGATGGACGTCTGATGCATATACCCTCGTAAGCTCGATACTCTCTGACCTTCGGGAAATAATACTGTTGATATCAATATATTGGCTTTTAGCATTGTCATTCACAAATATGTCTAATTGTACAGATTTTCAATACCTGTAAAACAGCCAGATGCTGTTGTTTCATTTTCCTCATTACAAGATTAACATCCGACTTGGTCATTGAATTACGCAGTTGGTCGTTGAGCATGTCAATCAAAATACCTCGCATGTCAAGTAGGCAGGTAGGTGGCTCTGCAAGACTAGTACCACCAACTAGAACCATAACAGCCATGGATGAAATGAAGTAATAGCACAGTAATACCAACGTGTGTCGCTTCGATACAGACAGGTTTAAAACATTTATGTATCCTATGTTTTTACTGTGTGCATGCATGTTTGTGCTTCCCGTTCTGTTCAATCCTTCTCAGTTTACAGTTATCTTGGCCTCTTTAATGTAAGTAATACCAATAATAATAGGGCGGTGTCATATGAGTTGTGTATATGAGGACCGGAGCGTTTGTCATAGATATTATTACTAACTGCGTTAGAGCATAGCGGGCATGAAAACCCACGCTGCCCCATCTAGATCTGTCTAAATGTGCCCAGAGCGGGCAGGCAGGCGGTCAGGCAAGCACCGTCAAGGTCACTGACTGAGACCTTGATGCCACATTCACATACCCTACATAGGAGGCTAGCCAAATTAGTCAGAGCGTTGGAACGTCATAAACACAACTTTATAGCGGGATAGAATTTTATCCTTCGTTAATGTGACATTTGCGGTGTGTGGGCAGTGCGTGTGTGTTGTGTGATGTGCGTGTGCTCTTATGCACATGTGGATTAGAGCGAAGACTAAAGCATGTATTTAGCACCGCTAGGCATCTACCTCTCTGATATCTGAGCTTAGTGTCAATGCCTATTTATTGCCGGTATTGATTTTGTCCAGTGCCCTCACACAAACACAAGCACACACACACACACACACACACACACACACACACACACACACAAGAAGGCACACGCACACACACACACAATCATGCACAGAGAAACACTGTCCTTTGGGGGATTTGCTGCACCCTGCTTGACCTTCATAAAGCTTCCAAGTCTTTCTCCCACTTTGTCTTTCTCCTCCAACCCTTCCCACTCCCCCCCCCTCTATCTCTCTCTCTTCCCCCCTCTCTCTCTCTCTCTCTCTCCCCCTCTCTCTCTCTCTCTCTCTCTCTTTGTCCATTGATGTGGGTCTAAGGGAGAACTCCACTAATAGAAAGCCTATTGACTAGGGCCAGTCTCTCATTGCCTGCTATAATAGCTGCTGGGGCCCTCTGGACGCCAGTCAATAAAAGCTCCTTGTCTCTGTTCATTGGTGGGACGCTTTTCTCAGCACCGCACTCGAGAAAAATGTTTATGTTTGATCGACCAGTTTTATGCAGTGTTTTACTGTAATGGGTATGTGTGCCGGCATGCGTGTGTGTGTGTGTGTGTGTGCGTGTGTGCGCGATGGTGTGTCTGACTGTGTGTGTGTGATGAAATACAAAAGGAGGTTTGCTGTAAATGAATGTGGATGCAGGTGTTTCTTCTACCAGCAGCAGAGATGGCGAAGAATACTAGTGAGGAGATTATGTTGTGTTATGGAGACTAACCAGTAACTGCTGTAAGGCTGCAGCCAGCCTGGCTTGCAAACAGCTGGCACGCACCCGTCTTGCTGTCACAGACACACAAACACACACACACACACGCGCACACACACACACACACACACAAACACACACACACACACACACAAATGCAATCAGACACACATGAATAATAAAGCTAACAAGAAACACACACACACACACGCACACGCACACACACACACACACACAAAGAGACTTATGCATGCCAAATCTCCTCAAACAACTGGGCAGAGGACAGACTGAGACACCCTGTATAGGTAGCATTTAATGCAGACCTGTAGTCAAATGCTTGCCACAAAACATCAATTTACATTTTGATAACTCATGGTACACAAATTAAGGTATCTAGTAACATTTAGTTTCTTCATGTCAAACACACACACACTCACACCCATATACACATGGACACACACACACACACACACACACACACACACACCAACAGTTCATCGACTGCGGCTATACAAAGTACTCCCATGAGAGGGCCTTTGTCCCATAATGCCACTGCGCGGCTCATTAGAAATATCTCCAAGGTAACCCTAGGGAAGATAACGAGGCCCTTTTGATTGACAGCGGCGGCATACAGACTCAGAAGGTGGGGACATAGTGGAGACGAGAGGTCACTGTCGGGGCAGAATAAATATGGATGGACCAGCTCTTATACAGTAAAATGTGGGCCACACAGCTACAGGAGCAATCTCAATCACACGTACACACACACACAAGCACACACACACACTCACTATTAGATAGCGTCTTCCTGAACAGTAGTGCAATAATGCAATACAAAATGGCACAACAAGTCTCAGGGCAGGCTGTGCCACAATTAAAAGCATACAGTGATAAAATAGTCAGTCAATATCCTCCAGTGACAAACACACCTCACAAGAAAACGAACCTCCGGTAAGAAAAGGGGAGGAGCTACCTGGCCACTTATACAGTACCCATTATGGGCGTTCATGAGGACAATAACATGCAGACAGGAGGCCTACTCTGCTACACCCATGCTATAATTAGAGGTTGCAAAAGCGAGGTGAATTAGCAGTGGGAGTGTTTTTGTTGAGGTTGTTTGAAGTGGATTAGTGGACAGTGCTGCGCTTGCTGAGCCTGCCTAATGATCCTCTAAGACGATCACATCTGCTGACAATTCTTTGGAAACCAGTTAGTGGTAAATCAAGCACCCAATTGGCAAAAGATGCATTTAGTTAGTTGGATGCCCGAGCATGTTGACATACTGTATGCATTACATATTGTACGGTATGTGTTCCACCAAGGTATCAAAATAGTCTATCCCTGCCTCTTCCCACACTTTTAAGCACCTGGTTGGGGCTCTGGAGGTACCACCGGGACCTCTGTGTCTCTATACCCGTCTGAGAGTGCTTCCAGGCTGGGTACATTTTCACCGAGATCCCAGATGGAGCTCCGGAGGTACCAATGGTACCTCCGTGACTAGGTGACCTGCTCAAGAATGCTCCTAGTTTAAGTACATATTCATCAAGATCTTAGAGTTCCAGAGATACAATTTCGACCTCCGTGACTTGGTACCCGCTTGAGAAAGCTCGGGTACATTTTTACCGAGATCCCGGCAGAGCTCTGGAGGTGTGAATGTACGGTTATTTCGTAGTCAAGATATGAGCAGTCACCTTGATTATGAAAATGCCTTGGAATGAGCTCTTATAAATAATCTGATATGTTCATATAAGCGTATCACATAAAATGAATTAAGACATCAAGGAACTGTGTCAAAATGTGGAAAAGGGGCAATGTGTTCCCTTTAAACAATGTGGATGGGAAAATTACTTTGTTGGTCTTAAACTAGCAAAGACCCTTGAGTTGGAGCTTTTCACCGGGTGAAGATAGGGCCCATTGTTTGATTGTTTGATTTTAATGGGGAGATAATATCTACAGTAATTTTGTGTGTTGTTGCCCAATGATTATGTAAGCATGTTGACTAACATTGATTCTTGTTAGTCCATGGCGACATACACATCGCAGTAGGCCTATTGCATCATCACGTTTTCAGTGTTACAGAAATTACGAGAAATAACTCAAGCAGTTATATACAGTAGTATAGGCTTACAAGTTGAAACCTTTTGCTCACAGTTTGGTAACCCCTCACCTGAAAATGTTTCTCTTTTTACCTATTTCTTTACTTTCCTCAGAAATTAGAATTGCATAAATATTTAAGATCTTACACTGCCAAATCACTTGAGTTATCTTGGACCTTTCAGGTTTTGAAATATTGACTGATGAAGCGGTTTGTTCTGCTAATAGCAAGGGAATATGTATAGATACATGTAGATATGAAATGTGCCAGCACATTTTGACAGTTTAACCTTGTTAGAGCCTCATACTGAGTAAGTGATGACGCACAAGCTGTCATGTTCATGGTGAGCTCTGTGAGTAAACCAGGGGCACAGTAGGAAGGGGGGCAGGGGAAATACATCCTCCCCAGTTTCGTAAAGAACTAAATCATCCACACCCCACTTTTGAAGTTTTTTTTTAGATGTAGCTGAACTTGAGTTCCATTTGTTTATTTGCCTACTTTTATGACCATCATAAGGCTACCAGCTTTAGCAAGTCCACTATTGTCCACTATTCAATGCCCCACCGCCCTTGGTTGTTGCTATAGGCATGCCTGTAAAGTACATTTTTGCACCTGGCATGTAGGCTAATGGTGTTTCATAAGAGTTAGATATATTTCAAAGGAAAAAATAGCACATTTCTCAAATAATAGTTGTGAAATATCAGAGAGAAGCAGTCAGAACTACAAAATGCTTTTGAGAGCTAAAGTATCTTATAATTCCACCAGTCTCAATCAGTGATCTTGACGTGATTGACAAACATGTAGGCTAGACTACAGGAACAGCAATACCCTTACATAACAGGGTAAGTCAGCCTACATTGTTTAATTTTAACATAATGTTTAGTTATGACTTCCTATAGTTTTCATTATCTTGGCTTGCTTTAGACATTTGTTTAGCGCACCAGGATTTGTCTTACATCGATCTGGAGCTCATAATCGCACAACATTAAACTTTATATGAAAACAGTTTACAGTTTACAGTTTTCAGTACAAAACTGTACTGAAAACTATCTTTACTGTATGGTATACCATACAGTAAAGATAGTTTTCGTCTTGGATTAAAAGATACCATCCCTTTGATGTCCTGTTCTTGTGTTTATGTTGGTATCTCCTCTTGCATTTTTGGCTTCAGAAAAGCTAAAAAATATGACATCCTCCTCTTAGGCTTTTTGGATGTAAAACCATGTGTAGTCTAAAACGTGCACCATTTCGGCATTTCCCCTAAAAGCTTGACAATTCCCCAGCGCATCACATAGGTTTGTACATTGATCGTTCTTGTAAGGGGAATATTTCAGAGGGGTTTGCTTTTTTAAATAGGGATATATATAATGGCGTGTGTTGTTGACCAGTGATCATGTTGGCATGTAGAGCGTAGTCTATGTCATAACCATGTGTAACGATAAACAATGTCAAGACATTTGCACTGCAGCCATACACTACATAAATCTTAATCTCAAATACTTCAATACATGTGATGGCTCTGTCTATAATACATTTTTGGTGGTGACCTTGTAATGTGTTTTTCTTTCGCATGGGGGAGCAGGGTTTAAGTTCCGGCTGGGACACATTTCCCTCTGCCGTCATATTTGGTTTTAATAACTAAAATAATAGTTGTACAGGCTTAAAAGTCTCCTGTGCCACTGGACTAAACCTCTATCATACTACAAATTATAGCTCTTACAATGTGTATAAGAGATGTACATTTGTATTTACAACAATATTGCACCCTTTGTTTTCTCATTGTGAGATTTAAAATGATATGTTTGGGCAGTATTCTCCTCCATAATGTGGGAAAACGATCAAGACCCACTAGCTAGAATGTCTGTGAGCATGCATCACAGAGAATCAATAACATTCCCATGATATTTAGTTTTGTTGAGTTGATACTGAATAATATTCATATGCCATCAACACTGAGACACCTACACACCAGAGGACAAATTACACAAGGTGTAGTTGCAGTATTTTCACAACACACACAGGAGATGGTTATGATTTAAAAATAATATTTAAAACACGCCCTTCCCAACTCTCTGTTAGGCGACCTAAATGATTTCTGGTCTCCTCTCATTGGGAGTTCAGCCCAGTGAAGCCTTCAGCCTCATTTATCAGCACAAAGGATGAGCTGCTGTCAGTAATGGCAGTTAAGTGCGTTTTGGTGTTCTAATGGCGGTGCTTTAAACTCTGTCTCCTCCTTTGAACATACACAACTTTGTACATTAATATTCCCATTTAATTTGGCGATGGGTGGCGTGTACACACCAACGTGTTCAATTATTCACTTCATATCCATACTTTGTAGTCCCTGACCTGATTTAGTCCCAGTTCTATATGGACTGGTTCTGCCTCTGGAGACGGGATTTATTGCTTTGGCTGCTAGAACAAGGTTTCAGGTTGACGTGTGTCGCGCGTGCAGACACACACACACACACACTCACACTTGATTAAAAAAATTACCTGTAGGTGCAGTTGTGATTTGATCCATGTTTTTGCAATTTTCTGCTTAGCTGAAACCCCATAATTGGAGATAGATTTATTCTCTTTTTTTTCTCTAACAGTTTTGGTTTGGCATGTAACGACATTTTTTTAAAAGCACGGGAACCTGCTGTTCTGTCACAGCTGATGTCAGTGTTCTTAACGTATTCTCATAACATCTGTGTAATTTGTCACTGATTGCAATGGTGTATTCATTTATTGGTCCCAAGGGTAAATAAAATTACCCATGAAGTAAAATACTGTACTCCCTGGATATCACAGAGTGAGAGCGTAGGCAGTCAAGATGGATAAAAGCCAGTTTTTTTCCCCCGTGTCAGCATTTAGATCGGCAAACAGTTTAAAAAAATAAAAACGGTTTACCTTAACACGTACATTACCTTGTTGCCTTTACACTGCTAAATTAAAATGTCATATTTATTCAACATTGATAGATTGGCCTTGAAGTTGAGCAGGTATGTATGTCTGTGTGTACAATATGCATGTGTGCTTTATATAATCGTGGCTATGCTTCAAAACACAACGGCAATACTTCTGGTTCTGCTAAACCAAGGAGTTTCATTGTGAAGCAAACATAATTATGCATACTGTAAACTACATATGAAAATATCAAATCTAATCAAAATGAGAGGGTTAAAAATGTACAGTATGTTAATTTACTTCAAACTGCTTTAAAGCAATTTAACCAAGTGAAATTGAAAAGTTTTTTTTCAGTGTATGTGATGCACGTGTATTGTATTTCCGACAGCAGCTGCAGATCTTGGATGAGCGATACACTCTCTGGGAACAGCATGCTAGGATGACAGTTCTCACATGGGGAAACTGTCAGAGGCAGCCGTCAGCTGACAGCTAAACCAAACAGGCACACTGATTACACTATCTGTCCCCCTCCAGAGTCTAAACCCACTTACATACTGTTAGACCAAAGGCTGCCTCACTGCCCTATTTTCTATATGCTCTACTTCAAGTCATTTTAAATATAACTTTAATTAATGTAGTAATGAATGCCAAACAATATTTCCGTTTAATTTCAATTCTGTGATGTTTTTCTGGGTGATCAAGGTGTATTTACTGATGTTCTGAGAATGTGAAACATGTATTGAAATTATTATTATAATACATTTTTCATGGTTACTGTAGAATACAGTATCTACTGCATATACACTATCTGCCAAAAAGACTGCAGCACACTCATAGAAATGTGTCATCTTCTAACACACACACACACACACGCACACGCACACACACGCACACATACGCGCATGCACGCACGCATGCACACACGCACGCACACACACCCACGCACACACACACATCTTGACTGTATGCCGTAAGTGCACTGCAGTCAGGGATTGAGACAGTGAATGTGTCAGATCAGGATTTTAATTAAATCTTCTCTGGCTAGCCATGAGTAGGAACACTGAAATGCTTTCTCCTACATGTTGTTTGGCGCCTGGCAAAATTAGTGGAAAAACTGAGACACATTTGGAATACAATAGCAGCCAAAACAATACTGCTGCTCAAACTGAGCGAATGATTTGGCATCGTCGTGTTTTACAATAATGTTTATTCTTTTTTTATAGATTCTTTCCCCTAACTTTGATTGCATCATTCATTTTATATTTCAACAATCAGGTTATGGAGCTATAAATGTTTTTATTTTATTTTATTTTTTATCCACATCTGTATGTGTAACAATAATTTAATACGACTGTAATTCAACACCAATAAATGGCAAAGGAAACTTGTCTGTATATAAGACAGAATCATTTTAACCCCAGAACTCCAATAATAACAACAAACAAAGTATTTTCATAGGGTTATACTGCACTACTAATACTAGCTCCATATTTATACAGTTATAAAGCCAATAGCAGCTGAAATAGAAATATGTCCCACCGTTTCCCACACCTATGGTCTGCAGCTTGATGTCATTCAATGTCTTCCCATGTCTCTTGGAGCTATAATGATTGAGGAGACCACATCGAATCTCCCTGGATACTGCGTATATGTGTATTTACAGTTATAAATAAGCCTGGTGTGTCGTTTATCTTATTTTATCTATTACTGTGGGCTTTTGATTTCAACAGTGGAAAAAAATAAATTGAACATAGATGTGTGCATAATGGCGTAAGTTTATGCATATCTGTCTCAACACATGCTAAGGAATTCTTTACACATTCAACAAATAGGTGAATTATCAAAATTCTTTATTTTATTTCATTTTATTTAAAAAACATATTATATATATATATATAAGCTTGTTATCTACCAGCAATGATATGTCTTGTTCCTAATGGCACATACACTGCCAGGTAAGAGCTGTGAGCGGAAGTCAGACAGTTTCACTGGCAGGCACTCTGACTTGTTTGAGGTAATCTTCCAGCATGTACTGTACATAGAGGTTACATTTGCTTATTTACTGTAGGTAAGTCTTGTTGACCATGAAGGTCAATAATATCCTGACTAAAGTCAATGGAGATTGCATTGAATTAAAATAGTAAATTGGATAAGACATTTGCATGTACAGTAATATGCAGGTATCCTGCAAATTCTAATGAGTATAGAATATCACAGCTCAGTAATGGCTCATTTTGCCGGTGGCATGTCTGGGTATAGACCCTGCTTGACTGACTCTTTTCTCTGACTATTCCTAAGTTTTGTTATAGTCTAACTACTGTATGCAGTTTGCTGATATCAGCAAATGTTCAGCAGCATACTGTAGTACTGCCTATAGTTTCAACCTGGCACTGAGGCAGAAGAATGTCAATGAAGACGGAATGAAATATGATATATGCATATTGGATACTTGTAACCCCCTGTAAACCCAGCCAAAAGTTATACTATCAGGGTGATGTCAATCACGTTGACCCATACAGAGGTACAAGAGTTATAATCTGCCAAATACATTTGCAACACATGGGTTTACAGGGAATAGTTTCTTTTTTAAAATTAGGATTAGGATTACATTTATTAAAAGCCCCATCCACACAACTATTCTATTCACAGAAAATCTGATTGCTAATTAGATGTCTTGCTTCTCTAAAGAATGTATACTTTTTTAGTGAGAATGCCACCCTGGATCCTTTTGTCATATTTTCACGTGTAATATCCAGTTTATGCATGTTTTATGTGTTTGGAGAGAATGGGAGAAAGACAGATAATTATCCATACTCTACAGTACATATTGATACTGTGCCTATGCCAGGTAACCTCATTTGTCATCAAGTGTAATGTCATATTTGTCAATTAAACTGAACAATAATTGATCATGTGCATACATTGTACCTGCAAATGTTGATAGTATCCAAGCTTGTTTGTATCATTTTAATTTGTCAGCAGGGGCAGTAGGTTGTTTATCTGTAATGTAATATTATTTTGTAACACAATTTTCTTCCCACTGCTATGGGAAACAATTATCTTAGTGTAACCCTTATGACCCATGCCATTTAAATGTCAACCAATGACCTTCCATTGTGACATTTTTAATTGTTTGGTCAGAACAGTGCTCATGTACATCATTTCACTCAGTGAAAAGTGTGCAGTGTGCACACATACACTGTAATAATCAGCATTGCAACTGGACACAAGAGACCCATTTTGTGACTCATTGACACCATTTCATCTGTTCTGGAATCCTTACAGCATCGAATGCCTCCATACATTATTGGCAAATGCTGGGCAAAGGCTGAAGCTAAAAATGAAATACTGTATATTGTGGAGTGGCTGAGTTCGGAAAGCCCAGTTCTGACAAAGTACAGCGGCCTCATAATACCTGCAGAGGAGAGCGTTCTTTGGCAGCGACACATGATACTATGAACGCATGGCAGTTGCAATGGGGTCATGAATATGGATGAGACATTATACAGTAACGTGGCCTACCGTGGGCTAAATTGAGTGGCATAACGAGTATTCTCACACCCACCGACTTATGGCCCACAGAGGTTGGGTGGTGATTTTGAGAAGACATAATGCTGTTTATGATGTTTTATTTAGCACATGGCTCACTCATCTCCTGTTGAATCCAATAAGGGTTTTAGCCATAAGGGTTCTCAGCAGTGCCAATTTGAACCAATCTCAAACTCATCCTCCCCATTCCTCTCACACTCTTTTTTTTTTACATTGCCTCTTTACATGTACTATATAATTGAAGAGGCTGCATCTCATTCCATGTTGTTATACAGTAATTGCAGCTTAGCATGTGTATAAGGCATATATATGTACAGCTGCCCACGTGGAACAAAAGAAAATACAAATCTATACAATTTAAATGTGCTGTACAACCATACAATCTATGTAGACGTACACTATTTGTGTATGCGTGTTAGGGGTTAACCCCAGGGATTAAATTGGGTCTAGGAGACATAGGAGATTAACACTTTCAGTAGGCTACCCTTTAAAAATAATGATTTGACAGTTATTAGGCAATACAATTGAACATTATTTTCTCAGACGTATCATTATTATAATTGTATTTTGGGCGAGTAGGCCTATGTGCAATATCTGGATATTCAGTTTGTGCACTTTGCAAATTCCTACTGTGGTCTACTAATGCTTTGGTTAAAGTATCATGCTGCACAGTACTGTATTTTTTGCATATGTTCGGCATATACAAAACATGACTCGCCCATCGTATAGTTCAACATGATGCTAAACTGGAGTGATAATCAGCACAATTAATATTTATGATGTGTGTTTGAGGTCATGGAACTATGTCACCCCATCCTCTGAAGGTGTGAGGTGTTTATTTCTGCTGAGGAAACCATCTTCTCTCTAAATGGTTTTTACAGTCCATATGACTTATCTGTGTGAACAGATGTTCATGGAACCCATGTGAAGTTTCCTGCTACTGTATGTTTTGGTGTAACCTGACATACCAGATGGATTGTTATACACAGGTCCATCTGGGAAACCGTCAATCAAAACTTTTACTGGGCAGTTGATTGGATCTGTCTGTCATTGTTTTCCAGTCGTTTTAGCTGTTGGCACACCTAAACCACTACCGTAGCTATCAGTATGACGCTGATTGGACAGATAAATTGCTACTGGGATTCAGTCTCTCATTCTCGAGGCAAAGTTAAACTGAAGCTCGCTCACATGTTGTGGGGTCTACAATGGGAGCAATAGCACTGCTAATATAAGGAGACATACACCATGGCTCTCCTTTGCTTTCTTCCACCTGCCTGCCCCTCTCTCGAACATCCCAGCAAGCGAACGCAGCCTCCTCTCTGTATGACTTGACAAGGTGTGGGGGCAGGGCTGATGGAGAGAGCTAACCGACGTGATACCTGTAAGATGTGGGATGCAGCAAGCGTGTAAGTGACAGACAGACAGACAGGAACAGAGATGGAAGATGCACTGGAGCGAAGAGCTGTATGTTGCAATGTGTGTGTGTGTGTTTGTGCATGTGTGTCTATTGACTGTTTTGAATAGAGAATGCAATTGGACACGGGTCTGAAGTTTGCAACTTGTCAACTTCACCATCTTCATTTTAAGTTGTGTTTACAATATGCTCACGGTACAGCCTCAACAACATCCCAACTGCAAGCTTCATATCAGTGTTCCAACTCATAGTCACATCTTTGTCATATTACATAAAGCGTTACTGTATATTATGTGACCTATTGTGCAGTCATTCTCAAACACCACAACCACTGTTGTGTTGAAATGACTCAAAACCTATAGACACATCCAAAATGTAGCGAGATGTAGCTCACTTTTAAAACCGTGAGAGTTAGTGTTGTAATACTGATTTTACACTTATCTGCTGGGACATTGTCATCATGAATCATACTGTATGTGTCATTGCGTGCGGCCACACATTTAACTAACAAATTTGTTGTTCTCTGGAAACTAAATCTGTTTTAGACAGCTCAGGCTGTCGGTACAATTTAGAGTTGAATTCATCCTTTCTTCTCGGTTCTACATGATGGATTAATTTGCTGCAGTATCTATTGTAATGATACCGAGTTGGTGTTTATCATTAATCAGTCTCAATGTCAGTATATTGGACATTTGCATTGATATCATTCAAGCAGCAAGCACATTTGACCATTGTTATTCTGTGGCTCTGGTCACACTTCAAAACTGGAAATGTACATTTACATTCACAGCAGCTATATATATATACAGTACTGTTAAACACTGGCATGGTTGTTAATATTAGACTGTGACTGCTTTAAACCCTTTCTGTACCACATATCTGTAGAAGTAAACTAATTCCTCACCAATCAGGTCATTCTCAGTTCACACTTCACCACGAAATTGGTAGAGCACACGTTCCATTTTTTATAAATGTGTTTACAACTTCACAAGAATAATGTAAAGGAAAACAGAAGAGCCAACACGAATACCATCTAGTGCTTATTTCTTTTCCACAGCCTCCACTACATGGGTAGAAAATAGAGACCTTTTACAGTAGTTTGTGGTCACATAATATTATTTAGGATCTTCGCTAAAGGCAATACATTATGTGATAAAATAAAAACACAATGTGTTTACATTATTTACATGTGCAGAAGTGCTCTCTGAAACTATTACTGGGAACCGTAGATGAACAAAGAGAAGTTCAATAATAAAATTAAATGACGGAACAATTAAATATTCATAAACTGACAAAAAAGAATATAGTCAAAACAAATGAAGGCATAGACATGCATTGTTCATGTGCCACTATCAAAAAAGAATGTTACAAGTAAATGGGAACAATTTGTCTTTGCATGCAGTGAATCTACTCTCAGTTGCATTCTAGATGTTAGATGCTACATTTATTAGTAGAGGAGGTTTATGTCTCTGCACACAACATTGTAAAAATGGGTCATTATAAATATCCACACAGGCATTGTCAAATATCATGTCTGCACACATCAATAATCATTATCTCTGAGTATCTCTCAGTGACCCCTCCAGATATCAAGATAAGGCTATAAAGATGGCATGGTTTAGAATATGTCATAAATAATCCTTGTCTCATTTAGTGTAAATGTCTCAAGGTGCATTGTTCTAAAATTCAAATTAAACATGTTAAACATTTAAATAAATAGACATATTGCACATGATAAAAACAACCCCCTGATACAATGATACTAAATGTGTCAAATAAATAACGGTCCTTGGCTGACACAAAATATGTGATGCACTATATAAAATATAGTGCAGCACATTTTTAGCAACATTAACTCAAACTCGCTCCAATTATGGCTGATATTCATTTCAATTCATTTTTGTACTTGCATTTGTAAACGTGGGTATGTGACCAGGTTGTATAAGGTCTCAAAATAGTGAGGGTGCACACACTGTACCTTTAGTAGGTATGCAATACAGTATGTGATTGGTTATGCATTTGATACAGTAGCCTTAGGATGCTAGTCACAATGTTACAATGATATTGTTCCTGCTACTCTATGACGATCATTGTAATGGTTATTACCACTTTGGGCAACACACTGACATCAGTTTAGTTTTAGGATTGTTGTTCACACAGGAATAATATGGCAAAATGCAGCCGCAACAGCTCAGGCGGCTGTTGGCTCGTAGAACACATATCAAACACTTGGGTGTTGAATAATCCTCAGCGATATATTAATAGATCACGGACGAAAATAAACACTCCCAGTGACTCTGGGGCACACGTGCATACTGTGGACACGCGCACAGACACGCCCCTACACACACACACACACACACGCACACGCACACGCACACGCACACACACACACACTGAGAATCCACTGCAGTAATAGTCTCTTTCTAACACAAATCCTTATATCCAACACGGTTCCGTCCTATTCTCTCTGTCGCCATCGCTTCTCCCGACCCAGGGTAACTTGTCCTAGTACAGTAGCTCACTGTTGGTGCTGCTTCAGGCTGAAATCACAGAGAAGCACAAGAAACACTTGATTGGTCTGCTGATGGACAGCGCCTTTTAACATGGCCAGGACAGCATCAAACAATATTGGTGTCGTTTTCAAAAGGAAATACATTTTTCCATCAAATAGACCAACTATGTCAAACCAAATTAAAACAACTTTGTCCCTTTCTTGAATTTTTCAATATTGTGAAAATGATGATGATCTTTGAATGGGGAGCACTCGTTCAGTTGAAAGAATTAACAGGTAATCCCGCTTTGCAATCTTGTCATTACTCGTCATTATGCGTCCTATTTGGCTGCGTCTCAAACTAAAACAATGGCGTGAGATAGGAGCCTATAACTCCCGCCAATGTATTCATTACTGTGAATGTGGCATTCATCTGAATGTGCTGATTGTTTTCATGGCTGATACATTGCGAAAGACATTTTGTACCTTCATCTCCACAAAACAAATCAACACCAGCGGTTTCTTTGCTGTCACGTTTAATTAAGGCAAAGAGATACTTCTGATCTGGAGCAGCGTGTTACGCAGCGTGTTACGCAACAGCCACGTTCTGGAAGCCCAACCGCGTGTTTCTAAACTGGCTTATTGAGATTCTGCAGTAACAATCAGCGCTCACGCTGTTACCGTGGCGTCGGCTATAGACGTGAGCGCGCTGCCCTAATCAGTGGCCGAGCCAGCGGAGCAGATTCACGGGCACGAACGGCAGCCACAAACGGAGAGATAATGAGATTGCCGCCTGTATGACGTATAGCTCAAACAAAGCATGGAATCCACCCACCGCTTTTGCCTCACAAGTGTCCCCCTGCTAAATGCTACACAGTGTCCTTGCTGGAGCCTCGCCTCTGACACGCGCTGGGTCGAGAGAGGCAGAAAACAATATATAGAGAGAGAGATAGAGAGAGGGAGAGGGAGCGATATGGCCTGGCTGTCAGCAGTGATCCTGTTAATGGCTGTGGATTTTAACTGTCCCCTAGCTTGGGTTTAGTCACTGTTACTGTAGGTCTCTCTCTCTCTCTCTCTCTGTTTGGGGGGTTTCTGACAAGGAAAATGATGGGCGTGCGTGTGTGCATGTGTGTGTTTGCGTGTACAGAGGAGGTGTGTGTGCGCGCGGGGGGGGTTGGTGCTAAAATGGAGAGAAACACAAGAAGAGTGTTTAGGGAGGGCAGCATGGCATCCAGACAAGAACAGGGTCGAAGCAGGTGGCCACACAGGCGGTGGGGGGGGGT
>JAODOY010046002.1:0-10493 GCA_025399855.1 Forbesichthys papilliferus | reverse complement strand
TTTAGTAACTTAGGTACCTCCTCTGCCCTTAAGTTAGACGTATTTAGTAACTTAGGTACCTCCTCTGCCCTTAAGTTAGACGTATTTAGTAACTCGGACACCTCCTCTGCTCTTAAGTTACATGTATTTACTAACTCAGGCACCTCCTCTACCCTTAAGTTACATGTATTTACTAACTCAGGCACCTCTGCTCTTAAGTTACATGTATTTAGTAAGGTCTCAGGTCCTAATAATACTATATATTATTAAATATACGTACTATATAAGTGTCTATTTATTGATTTGTATTTATTATGCTAGGCTATTTAGTATATGTTCGTATTATGATGAGCTCCCAAGTGATGCCAAGAAGCATTAAAGTAACTGACACTGATTTGGACCACATAGAACAGGAGAGTTGTCTTACTAAGCAATCGCACAATGTCACCTCCGGGCGTTCACCGACTAGACGAGTACACACACACACACACACACACACACACAGTATACCGTATATATTAATAATACATTTTTTATGTATTTATTAGTATATACATTACACTGCTAACTCTATTGTAGATAAATGAAGATGTATTTTTAATTCTTTGGTCAGTATATCTTCAATCAAACCTGTGATTTATCAGTTTATCTTTAGTCAGACCTGTAAGTTTACCTGCTGGCTGTACCAAAGGTGCCACATTGTTGATATCAGTCAAATACATATTTAGACAAATGGCATATGCTGTTTATATTACTTGCTAGTGTTGTTTTGTAAACACATTTATTCTAAATGAATAAAATGTTTAGGTAACTGTAGCTAGCAAGCTTACTAGCAGAGCTAACATATGATGTGATAACGTAATGGTGAAGGTCACGTTACGAGTCTGCTAGCATGTGCACTTTTAGTCTTGTCGTGTTATTTATTGACACACCGTGGTCAGTGAGCAACCTACAGTATGGTTACAAACGACATGATAAGGGAACATCTCCCCTAGCCCATTCAGCCTGGCTACTGGGCAAAGCACACAGTAAAAATGTGCAAATGTGGCAGTTCTGCTCATGTGTAAAAACGTTTGTCCTGATCAAGCGACAACCTTCACGGATGAGACGCCAATAGTTCACCGCTTAAAGGAACGCTTCACCCTGCAAGAATAATGAGCGCGTCAGTTACTGAGCCGACACTCTCAGGGCCCCATGTGACGAGACGGTTCTAGAGCGTGATGTGGCCCTGGAAGTTCTCTACTGCCATGCTGGTTGACCGTGACGGTGTGCCTACCTGCTCTGGGGAAGGTTATTTTCAGGATCAGCAGCAGCTCTTTGACCAATCAGATGTCAGAGACGTGTGCCATTTAATCCCTGATGTCCCAAATCCATTTCCCCCTCTCTGGTAATAGGAAATAGGTTGAAGGTCAACCTCCTTGGTATTAGGCATTGTGAGAGGGATACTGCATAGGGCAAGGATCTTTAGAGGTTACTAGAATCCCCTGGTTTTGTCTGTTTTACATTTTACACAGTGAATCGTGGCTGCCGGGCTTCAATAAAGAGCCAATTCTATTATTATGAATTTAGCATTTCTTAACCTCAGAATTGTGGCCTACTATAGTGCTACAGTGCGTTCTGTACACCATGGTTCACGTTTATGGTTCATATATGTAGCGAAAGGTGCCCATATGTCAATAAGATGCTCAAATATGGTACGATGGAATATAGGTCTGATAATTCAGGTTCACACAGAGAATCCTGCAGATGTACCTTTAAGACATGATGATATAATGTGATAACATAGTCACCAAAACATTATACCAGTTAAACATAACTTTGTGCAGCTATTTGCCAAAGCCTTGTTACATCGTCACTGTTTGGCTCTGTATGACATTGGTCATTGCTGTTTCATATTGTTTATAATATTGCCAGGTTATTGTTATTTCTCAATGACTGTGTGAGCCTAATTCATTTATTATTCATGCCACATTTCCTATAGGGCAAACCTGGTTACCAAGGATCCAATGGCTTACCTGGTCCAATTGGTCTAGAGGTAAACAAGTTACATTATTGACTGATGTACGATACAACATATTGTTATCTTTGCACGCCTTTATTGAGAATATGAAGCTTGTCATGACATCTTGTCATGTTGTGTCATGCTGTTTAGGGCTTTCCTGGAGACATCGGCCAACCAGGCCAAAATGGCCCCGAAGGGTCAAAGGTCAGTATGGCGGTCAATGCCCACTTGATAATAGAGCTATAGGTGCTAATGTAAATGCAATATCCGCCTTCATCTTCGTTTGTATTATAAAAGCCTTTGTTCCCGTAGAGACGCTCCACCTTGCTCCATCTTGGTTTGTTTTTTAATATCTTTGTGTAACCGGTCCGTGAACCCTGAGCAGGATATGCTAAAGCGCGCTAGCGTCTATCGCCAGAGAGTGAGGTTTAATTCCAGCTACCAGCTGGCCACCGTTAACGTTTTCTCACCCTTCGCTTGCACACGCAGGGCAAGCAAGGCTCAGCGGGCGTCCCTGGACCCAGCGGAGCACCAGGACTGGAGGTGGGGCAGACCTCGCACGTGACACTGCGGCCTTATACTTTCTTCTTCTGACATTTTCCCACCCTTTTGTTACCAGGGCGACGAGGGACCACTTGGGCTACTTGGACTTCCTGGACAGGAGGTGAGTGCTGATTGGCTCAGCTGTGTGACCACTGGCCTATCGCGCATGTCCGCTTTTAGTTCTATTCGTTCCCCGTTCACGCCCATGGGCGGTTACCCCCTCCAATACTCTCTCACTGCCAGAGGCTTAGACATTCATGTCACCTGACTGCTCTGTGGAACACCAAGCTGCTTTGTTTGTGTCATTAGGCTGTTTGCAGTAGTTCAGTTCCTCACACCTGTATGGCCTGGTTGTGAGGTATTATTCGTATAGTGTTTTACACACGAAGCTATGACATATCTTATAAAGCCAATCATCAGTATTTACACATATACAACTTCTGTCTGTAAATAAACATGCAAGTTAAACCTCACGGTCTGTGTCGTATTCGCAGTAGCAGCCAAACATGACATATTGGAGAAGGACAGGCTGTTGGTGTGTACGTTTAGCTGCAGCGGAATACATTTGGCCAGTAATATCACTGTAAAATAGGATGAGCAGTTGGCAGAAAAGTGTCTCTATTGTTCTGAAGATATTTTGAAAGACGTTTATTGATTGATGTGGACTTATATCGCCAGACGAGTTAGCAAATCGCTATGTACTCATCACTGTCACGCATGATAGCTTACATAAACAATGAAAGCTTGCAAAAACAATACTTAATTTTGACCATTGGAAAGTAGTATCTCACATATTGAATCTGTCGAGTCAATCTGGAAACATAATTCTGAAGATGATGTTGATCCAACTATTACAGTTTTACTGTATTACTCCCAGTCAGACTTTGTTAGTGACTTGTGACTGAAGAGAGCCACCCTATTTATGTCTGGAGATGGGATAGTTGGATGCTATCATGGTGAAATGCACTCTGATAGGATCAGAATGGTTCTGTTGGCAGTGGTTGAGTGCAGTCTGCTGTCTTCTCCCACAGCGTATCCCACGAGATGTTGTGAAAATCATTACAGTTAACCTGCTGCCATGGGTTACCCTTCATGATGCTAACAGTGCTTTTGTTTAGCTTTGATGGATGAGTGGATAACAGATGCCTAGACAACAGATGAATAGAGAACAGATGAATGGATAAATAGATAACATAATGTATGAATAGATAACAGATGAATAGATGACAAATAGATAACAGATGAATAGATGACAAATAGATAACAGATTAATAGAAAACAGATGCATAGATAACAGATGAATAGATCTATTAATAGATAACATTCAGAATTCAATTACTAGCGTTTCATGTCACGGTCACTTGTGGGACAACAGACTGTGTTTAGCCCCAGAGCTGACATGCTGGAAGAGACCAGCAGCGATGGAACGTCAATAGACCATGGAACATCAGTTAAATCTAACTAAGCCTAGTGGGCGGGTACCAACCGAGATAAACTAATCTCAATTTGAGGGGACTACTAATAAGAGCCAAGAATTCTGTTGAATGATACGGAAACATTACAGGTACAATATGAATATAGGCAGCCAGGTCCTGGCAAATCACGTTATGAGTGTCTGGCGAAGTTACAACATAACATAACGTATCCTTAGCTTCCATTGGAATTTGCCGACATTGTGTCACCTCAATGTTGACATTAGTTTATCTCGGCACCGGCCTGTTTTTGTTTTTTCCCGCTAAAAGTTGCATGATTTCATTGCCGCTCCGTGGTCTGTTGTCGCTACAGTCGGTAATGTGTCTGGGGCTTTAGCCTTCTGGTAACCTTATAACAGAAACCTTGCTTGTACAGCTCTGTGTCATCTGTGCATTCTGTTCAGGGCAGACCTGGGAGGCAAGGATTCCCTGGAGAGACAGGCGAAGATGGACTGAAGGTCAGACACAAACACTGCCATCTTGAGGCCAACACGCTAAGCTGCTCTGTGTTTAGACAATGGGCTGTGTTTTAACGATCTAAGGGCCTCTTGTACGTATGTTAGCGAGCGCAGCGTAAAAGCGAGTGCAGCCAGACCGCAGATTTTTGTTGGATGTACTAAACTTGTGGCTGATCACATAATCAGCGCCTGGCACCGCCCTCTGAACTTGGACTAGTAAAATGTTCCAGCCATATCCATTAGTTGCGGGGCCCGAATGCAATGGAACAGCAGACTCAAGTTTAACGATTATGAAGTAGATTGTCTACTTCTCTACTATATATTGTCAAACATGGAGATATCAGGGGAGTAATTCTACCCCAGAATAATTATGTTTGGATGACTATAACATTTCAGTGAAAGAAGTGTAATAAACATTTATTTTAACATCACACAAGCAATCAAATCTTCGCAGCATGTCTCTCCATGCATGTGTCTTCATCTTGCTTGGAGGAATCTTGCCGTTGCTTGCTTCCTCTGTTCAAAGAAACACACTAAATGGGACTGCTTGTCAGTGGAAGATCATTTTCACCGCAAAACCAACTTGCAGTTTTCATACATTCAGCGGAATAGGTGATCACTCTCTCCATACGCATCTCCTCCCATATGTTTGCACGACACTCCCAGTCTCCCCTGGACCCTCCCATGAATGCATATGCATGGATAGGAAAGTTAAACTTGCAGTCTTGTGTTCTTTCAGCAGGCAGAATAGCGTTTTAGCCATGTGCTGTTCGTCCATACGATGCCATGGTTTTAGGTGCAAAGTGCGATGCAATTACACCTCATATGGCACTAACACATTAGTACATGAAGCCTTAAGTGCACGGTCTAAAGTGCAAGGTGCAAACTGCATTTAGGGCGTAGTCCTAATCCACTATTGCTATATCAATGAAATGGCTGCATGGTTTAAAGGGACTGTACTTGCTCTCTTCATTATTCATGGCCGTGTTTGGTGGGGGTTTTGTGCGTAACATGCAATAAACCAATCCCAGCGGGTTTGTAAAAGTGTACAAGCAGACCATCTAGGTCCAGGCAACAGCGAGATTCTACCAAGATCCCTGAAATATGTGGTTGTAGGCTACACACTAATATTATTTAACATTGTAGTCTTTTCATTTTGAATCCTTTGCATGTTTGTGTGCTCCTGTGCTTGTATGTGTAACAAGCGAAATGTACCAGCATTGTGCACCCACCATAGGCGATACTATAATGATAAACTGCTGCGGCGTTGACTTTAGACCAGATGTTTGCTGGTCAGTTGTGCAATCATTTCTCACTGCCTCAAGAGAGCAATGCGCTTGACCAACACACCGACGGGTCCCTCAAAAGTGCATTTGCTATTTAAACAATGTGGTTGCTGGACAGGAAAATGACATCTGAAACTAGCAAAGACACTTCGGTACCTGCTTTACGCCAGGTGATAAGATAGGGATAAGTCTCACGGGAAATCCAGATGGAAGCATGTTTGTGTTTGTGTACTGTTGTTGCCCTACGACTATTGCATCCTAACCGTCCTGGAAAGGTAGGCTCCTCTCTCTAGGGTTCCCTCCCATTGTTTCTACCCTCTTCTACCTACATGGTTTATACAGAAGTTGTTTCTTGTCCGGGGGGAGAAGCAGGTTATGGTGTTGTTTGTTTCCATGTGAAATGTGGGTCCGTGCAGCCCTATGAGACGGTCATGAGATTAAGGGCCGTATAAACACACTTAAAATGAATTGACTTGACTGCCATCTTGGGCCCAGCACCCTCTAAGGTCTAAGCTGCTCTCTGATTGGCCAATGTCTCACCTCAGCATGTGTAGAAAATGATCTCTTAGCAGTGGGAAGGGGGGCTCCAAGAACACGTCATACTGGTGTGAAGTTTACAGGAGGAGGCTTTCTGATGAATTAACGGCCTTCTCTGCTGCAGGGCGAGACGGGGTTAACTGGCGAGGTCGGGAAGCTTGGCGAGCAGGTGAAGTCATTTTCACTGTCTTTGTGTTCTGCTTAATAAAGTGTGTGCACGCACATGCATTTTTTTTGTGTGAATAGGTGCATGCATGTGTGTGTACATGTGTTGCACCTCTGTGTGTGTTTGGTGTCCTGTAGACGATGATCAGAAATGACTTGAGTGACTGTAGTGGCTTAATGGGAGCTAAGTGGAACTAAGAAGGCTTATGCCTCCCCTCCCCAGGGACCGCTGGGATTTGTAGGGCCTGCCGGGGAGACGGGCATCGGCGGTGAAAAGGTTAAACCCCCCCCCCCCCTCCCACTTTGCCCCATTTGTGTCATCGTCAGACATTATCCTCACTATGTGACCTGGCTCTAATGATGGCCGTGTGCATCTTCTCCAGGGGAGCCGCGGAGTGACCGGGGTCCCGGGATCGGCAGGGGAGAAGGGGGCGATGGTAAGGAATATGTATAGACCCCCCCCTCCCCCCCAGGGCAACCAGTGCCAACTGGGCGTGGCTAGATGGAGAGGACAGTGTTTAAAGGCCGAGCCAGTGGTGCAACAGAAAGATTGTTGATATATTTGAACTCAATCAAAATAAAAACACCTCTCCCTCCAATGCCATCAGGTGCTCCCTCAGAAGCCCATATTAGGATATTATTTGTTTGTGTGTTCCCCAAGGGCCACTCAGGAACCCCTGGCGAGAGAGGACTGCCTGGACCACAAGGGATGGCGGTAAGTTACATGTGATTCTGTGGTTCTTCTGTACGATTAGGCTAGCACACATGCTAGTACATAGGCTAGCACACAGGCTAGTACATAAGATAACACATAGGCTAGCACACAGGCTAGCACACAGGCTAGCATACATGCTAGTACATAGGCTAGCACACAGGCTAGTACATAAGATAACACAGCCTAGCACACAGGCTAACACACAGGCTAGCATACATGCTAGTACATAGGCTAGCACACAGGCTAGTACATAGGCTAGTTCATAAGATAACACACAGGCTAGCACACAGGCTAACACACAGGCTAGCACACAGGCTAATCCTAGGCTAACACACAAGATAACACTCAGGGTAACACACAGCATAGCACCTAGGCTAATCCTAGGCTAGCACAGAGCCTAGCACACAGGCTAACACACAGGCTAACACACAGCCTAGCACACATGCGCTAACACACAGCCAAGCACACAGGCTAACCTGAGTAATACAGTAAAGCCCAGGATTAGATCAGTCAGACCCGTTTGACAGACCTAACTTTTATTTCAGTTGATTTGCTCCTGGTGCTCTAACTTCATATGGTCTAACGTGTTTATCTTCCTGGCTCAGTGATTCCTGTGTTTTCTTCAGTCCCTATAGTTTCTTTTAGCTGAACGTTGCCCAGGCCGTCTGATGTTTGAACAAACCAGCTAGGATTCATTGCCTTCTAACTACCTTCACGTGGATCGATACAGACATTTACACTTTTTAATAGAAACGCATTACGGCATCGACAACAGCAGATAACCATGTTGGACAAACCCGTAATAACACGCCGTGGGTTTGATAAGATAGCGTGAGAATGCTGGAATGATGCACGGCAGATACAAGCTTCTTATCTACATTTCCAGCTTCTCGTTTTCATAATCTCCACAGTGAAAATATGTTCCTTTACTCAGGGGTCCCCTGGTTCACGGGGGGTTGACGGCATTAGAGGTGGAAAAGGCAGCCAGGTAAGAGTGTTTGTCTTTATCTGTGTTGAATATAAGTGTATTTATTACAAGGCAATTCAATTGAACTAATGAAATACAGTATAACAATTTATCAAAGTAACTGATTGTAAAGAAAGTCTTGTATCTGATGTTTAATGCTTTCACATGAAACTATTAAATATGAATTTAGCTTAATTAATATGTAAATCATCATGGAGATAGCAGTATGAAATCAATTATTATATATGAAGTTAAAGGTGAATAAGTGCTGTGTAGAACAATGAACTACAGAAAAAAGGAAAATATGTATTCTAAATATGTTTAAAAACCATGTATACTTTTCGTAAAGCTACAGACATCCTTTTATCTTATATAATAAGCAGTCTAAACAGTTTTTTTTGGGTGAACTGCTTAATAGTAGCCTGGCCTGCCCAACTATTGCTCTTGGATTAAAATATTTTGCTGAGATTACAGTCTGGAAACCCTGTTTGAATTAGCGTTTGCATGGTGGGTCAGTGAGATGACGATGACGTCAAGTGCGTTTTTTAAATTGTGGTAGAGCTAGATGAGGCTATCAAAACAATTGTAGCAAGCCGATTGGTTAAACGATGTCCAGTATTTTCAAAACTAACCAGAGGTCTACGCACAGTAGGACCGCAAACACTTCCCAATGGAGCGACGATTCACTTTGAGAATATGTTCTGGTTACCCCAGGCTAGCTTAATATAACTTTTACAGTAAAAAGACTCATCGAAACACAATATTTTTGCCCCAGATCACTGTTTGTGTTGTTACAAATGTACAGTTTATTAGGAGGGATAGAGAGTATAGAGTGGCCTGTCAATCAAATTGGTGCGTATACGCTCTAGGACAGTGGTCCCCAATCCTGGTCCTAGAGGGGTGCTCTCCTGCATGTTTTAGATGTCCTCTGCTCCAACACACCTGGTTCACAAAAATGGGTCGTTCTAAGGATTTGAATCAGGTGTGTTGGAGCAGGGAGACATCTAAAACATGCAAGGCAGCGCTCTAGGACCAGGATTAGGGAACCCTGCTCTAGGAGGTCAAACCAAAATGTGTTTCATGCAGCAGGGAAATTCCAGACTCAAATCAAGAACTGTTCCTTTAATTTATAAACTCAAAACACATTATTATTCATCTATGTCATTCCCGGTTTTAGAATATTCATTCAAACTATGCCACTATACCACTAAATGTCCTGGAGCTTCAGTATGTGGAAATGAGCTGGTAAAAATGCATAAATAACATAATCCCAGTGTTGGCTGGCTTTTACAGAATTACATTCCCCACTGTTGGGAAATAGCCCTTAATTGCACAGCAGGGTCAGTGTGTTAAATGAATAATTGATCTAACATGAATACACCCTATAATTTGAGCTTTTCATTGGATAAAGCAGTTTTACATGGTTCCTCTGATATCATGGGCAATCACACATTTAATATTTCATAACAACTGTATAGTGGCTGGAAAAAAACATAATGGGTTTTGAAGAGATTTGAAATCAGTGTTATTAAATGCAGTATATTTGAAAGGATTGGGGGGACTTTCTCAAAAAGACCACCAACCACCATAAGGTTTTTATTCTGAAAATTAACGTCTGCTGTGTCTAGACTGAATATATAATATTGATGCTGTGTATGCTCAAAATAGTTGTGTGTACGTATACAGCTCGGTCTAGACTGCATAACAAATATGTTCAGTACCAAAGAAATCATATTTCACTATAAATGAAGGATTGTGCTTTGCTATCCCGCTAGACTCACATCTGAATGTAAGCACATCAATCTAAGGTGGTCACTGAGTTCAACAGACATCATAAACCTATTTATGATGTCCTTTTTGATGAAAGGGTTAACGTCCCTTGTATCAGTCAGTAGACCTTCTGTGGACAGCGTTTATTAACGGGGGGGATCACCCACAAAGCCATATCAGAGATATATCTCTCAAATGAAACGGGAGTGAAATGGTACCGCGAGCTATACAGGGCATAAGCCCATTCTTTCCCCCTACTGTACCTTAAATGGAGACAAATGTGTTCCACTGTCAATGCCTATAACAGTAGTTAGTTTATTCTGCATCTGCTTCAAAATATCATCCATCGTGCAACCTTGTGCACCCCACATTACTCATACGATAGTCTCACAAAGCCAGCCTATACTTGTTCACAGCCAGGCCTGTAGTCTCACAGAGCCTTTACTTGTTCACATCCAGGCCTATAGTCTCACAAAGTCTTTACTTGTTCACATCCAGGCCTATAGTCTCACAGAGTCTTTATTCACATCCAGGCCTATAGTCTCACAGAGTCTTTACTTGTTCACATCCAGGCCTATAGTCTCACAGAGTCTTTACTT
>JAODOY010045981.1:0-19393 GCA_025399855.1 Forbesichthys papilliferus | reverse complement strand
GAAGCACAATTACTTTACTCATTTCTAATTAATGTCAACAGAAGCTTCATTAGACTATGTGAAAATAAGTAATTGGTTTTGTAAATATAAATTACACCCAAGCCCTCAGTAATAATCTAATAAATGACACAGGAAGGACAAAATCCTGAGTTATCAAAACATTGCTGGAGAAAAATAAAGCCATTCCAGCTGTATTTAGCTGCATCTACAGCTTTGACGTACTGCTGGTCTTTGGTCTCTCACAACATTAGAGTCAGGTGGATTCTATAATTAGTTAGGTTAGTCAATTTAATATACATATTGTATGAAACCCGTGGCATGTGACTGCATTGCAAAGGAAGATGCTCTGGGACATGAATGCATAGATTATCTGGAAAGAAAAAGTAACATATGAGTTAACAGGTCATGGCTTGAAGCATGCAGAAAACAAACACAGGGTTTCTCTTCTAGTACCTACCTATGATTCACTATCCACTGTGACAGCGACTATCTCACCACGACCTACAGGGCAGAAAGTAAAACACGAACCTGGATCAATAACTGCTTTAGTGTATTTTTGCTAAAAAGGATGGATAAGATACCTTTTAATACATGTGATAATTCAACATTTGCTTTCTTAACCAAATGGTCACCATTTTTTTGTGTGGAGCATTCCGGTGTGTGTTGTATGTTGTTGCCAAACACACAATCATTGATTTCAACAGGGCTGTAATATGGAGAGATGAAAATTAGAAGGCTGGAAAATTAAAAGCATGTTAACAAGACAGATATTCAGGTTAGAATAGCTCACTGCATGTACAGAACACTGATTATGCATGCAATAGGCATATTCATATAGCTTGACATGTTTGATGACATTTGTCACATATGCTCAAGGTTATGTTAATGTGCTTTCAAATATTGTTCAGTCTGGCCATGTAATATGTACCGTGCATTTCTACTGTCCTTGAGAACTCCACAATTACAATGTAGTAATATATCATGATATGAACCTTGAATCTAACAGAAGACTAACCATTTCCCATTTGGCTGGAGGACAGCATTGGCTTGCTCAGGATCCATGTGCACCAATCTGGTATCAAAAGAATGGCCATCACCCCGACTGCCAAAACAAAAAACAATGACAATAATATTAGGTAGACATCCGAGCTGAAGAGCAAATTTTATAACTAGTACTGTATTTTACCTTGAAAAAACAGGTAATATCCAACATTTCTTTCTGTCTCCAAACACCTCAGCTACATTTATTTTAAACCCTAAAGAAAATCCATTTTTGTCTGGGCCATTATCAAAGATAGCCGCCCGGAACGCCTCTGAAAGATAGAGAATTGTATTTTTGTTGACAATTTAACCATGTGTTCACATTAATTATGTTGGAAAATGCATGACTGCTAGCTACCTATAGTGGTCCTGTTTTTCCCCACAAGCCATAGATGGTAGCTAAACAGAGACAGGACGCTGATGAAAAAAATGGCCGCCACGAAGAATAGAAACAGGATGTGAAATTTGGCGTGAGTGTCTGGCAGCTGTTTCTTCAGAGTGGGAAAAGAAAAACAATTGCATTCTCAATAGTCACCACAGAATATCAGCATTCATAAAAATGTATAACCTAAGCCATCTTAAAAAGAACTCTTGCTTCAATACTTACTTCCCAGAATTTGATGAAATACTGGACGACTGTGGAGCAAATAACTAAACAATATAGAGCAGCATATGCCAGGAACAAGATAAAGTATTTGTAATTTGAGAACCCAACACAGTTATTCACCCTGGAACAATAGATATGCAAAACAGACAAAAATGAAAATAATGTAAAACACAAAGATAATAACTAATTAAGACTGTTTTTGACAGATGTGAAATATAGACAATTGAAGCACAGATAGAAGATTCTGCAGCATACCAGGGACAGTGATGGTCCATCTTCAACACACACCTTAAGGGAAGGGTCAACAAGAAATACCATAAATTAATTATTAAATGAATTAGCACATAATGGTTGGCTTGCATTATTTGGCCTTGAAAGCACACAATAACCAGTAAAAACTGCACACATGAACTGATATGTAAATACTTATAGTTCCTATTATGACAGCTAATGTACACACGTTTTCGAGGTTTGACCATCATGCCTTTTAACTAGGGATGCATGATAATTATTGATCCGATAAATTATCTGCAGATATTGGGCATATATTCATTATCGGAATCCTATTGGAAAAAGACATTCTGGCCGATCATTTTGCCAATAAGAATTAAACAATGCTGTAGCTTACAGACTGCATGCCCTGCTCACTATATACTGTCAATGGTGTAGCTGCTGTGATCGCACTGATCACTGTGCCTGGACAGAGCCACGCAGTCAGACGCATTGCAGGCAGCAAGAGCCAAACATGTTGTTTATCATATATCAACATTAGGCGTTATGTTCTATGAAAGCCAAGCTTTATTAAAAAGTATTTAAAAAATTCAGAACTGTTTGTTTATTGTGTTAACAAAATTGATGTCAGTTATATTTGGAGTTATGCACTTCATAACTGTTTTGGAATATTACATTGTAAATCTGGCTCATACATGACAACGTAGCCTTTCTTACCATCAGATGTGTAAAAATTATAGGTCAGAAACTGAAATCATCACTTATAAAACATATGAGGTGGCGCTGAACAGAATCCACTCACATCTCACACATCGAGCAGTGATGACAACGGTCAGGTTTGATCACCTGGCAGTGGTCACAGTATCGGACAGCTGTAGAGAAGAAAATCACAGGCAGTTAAAACTGTAGGATTGCCAAGAGCAATTTTACATCTTGGCTAGTCAGTAAGTTTAACCCTAAGCCTAACTACTAGTCAGTGCTGGTCTAACCTCCTCCTGCTGTGCGTGTATACACAGGTAACTGCCTGGCCACCCTCTTCAGAATCTCCAGTTGCATTTCTGGTCGCTCATCTTTTTCGTACAACTCCTTTTCTTCTTTGGGCAGAGAGAACTGACAGAAGGATGGATATTGCCATGTATACATTGCTTTTGGAATTACAGGGTGACATTTTCATTTGGAAATCGACCGTTTATTATAACAGACGTGTTTGTATTTCGGACAAAATGTGCAGGATAGGCATAACCATTGCCATGGTTTCAGACTCCAAGAGTCTCTCACACTCGTTGTTTCCTGACATGCATTAGAGGACCTGGGGCTGCTAATGTTAGCACACAGTCAAGGAAAGGTTTTCCCATGGCGTTTGACATAACGCCAGCATCATTATCCACAGTAGGTCACATAGGGCAGACCTACCGCTTTGGAAGGGCTGGCAGGCCTCGTGCAGATTGTCTTCCAGTAGGACCACACAAACATGAAGAAGAAAACATGGAAGATGACCAGGTAGCTGACTGTTGAGAGTAAAGCAGAGATCGACAAAAACTTAGTTTTTAACAACGCAATAGCATCACAATAGGTGCACTTGAGACCATGGCTACGTTTTAAAACTGTGAGCTCTGTATGGGGAGGAGTAGAGGAGTGTGAGACTGTCAGAACTCAGAGTTACACACTTTCAACAATGTATTTGTAATACTGCTTTCAAAAGCAAGCAAAAGCATAAGGAAGTTTACCTTTAAGTACCAAAATAGCATATCAATGTACAATGACAGGTAATTTAGCCACACTCACATCAGTATACGTGAATTAATTATTATCAGACTATTGTTAATAGAGGGAACTTACTTCGTTCTGCATCATTTGTGATTGTAACTGTTTCAGACACACAAACACACAATTAAATATTGGTTGGAGAAAACAAATACTGTATAAGTACATTAGAAACACACACACACACACACACACACACACACACTCACAGTTAGCTCTCTCACTGTGACCCTCACCCTAGTGTCCGACCGCGCCACGTAGCAAAAGCCTGGCACGGACATCCAGCCCACTCATAAGAGGAAGCTTTGTTTAGGCAGCAGGGATGTCCCTGTGCTGACCAAGCCACACTGAAAGATGTACTGCATGTCGTGTGTGCCATTGTATAACTAAACATTGCACACTTAAAACAATATGTCTTCAGTGGTTTGGAATACTGGAGTTTGTTCAGCAGAATCATAGCTAGCCTATACTTTTGACTGTTCATAAATTTATAGAATGTTCTTTGGTCACTTGCACAGTGCAGTGTCAATTCAAAAATATATAAATGAGCATTAGGCGTAACGTTGTAGTCTACTCATATCTTCACGTTTTTCTATCACATGGCCAATTCTGCGCTACCTCCCTTTACAGCAAGGCGAGGCATAGGCTACTCACTATTTTTATTGATTTTGTTTCACACGCTTAATTTGGCTGCATAACATCAAACATTTTTTGAACATGATTACAAATCCCGTAGCTTTTTATTCATGTCATATTGTTTTTACTGCGCTCTACACAGATTGTCCTGCAGATTGTCTGGCAAATAATTTAACTTCCTTAACTTCACCGTTTACCGGTACACAAGAACATATATATAACTATATATAAGCTATAGAATAAAAGTGCGTTTATCTGAGTAGTCTAAACATGAATGGATACAGTTACCATCTAAAGTACTATATAGCCTAGATAAAGCCTATAAATACAATACAGTGTGCAATCGTACACCCTCAGCCAGTTTACAAAGTTGGCCAAGGTAGTTTTAAACAAACAAACAGTGACTCTGACTAAAACAAACAAGACGAATATATTTGGACTACTTACAGACACAGAGCTCCACGACATACGCATAATATGACCAGCCAATAACAAGGTTTATAAACAGGACAGGTACCCAATTGAAAGCTCTTTGACAGCACTTCAGAACATACGGCGCCATCTTTAATCCGCTTGTTGTAGAACACTAGTGACGTCAGATACTGGGTTTTAAACGAGAGACTTTCTTACATAATATTAGTCATGTGCATTCTCAGATGTTATCGGGGGCTACGACCGTAGATGTTCGTACATTAATGTGTGATTCCAAATTAGGCTATATGCTGTATAGCATACTGACTCCCAGTAGCCTTCCCTAAAATCTACTATGTTTATATACTGTATCAACATAAATATGTTCATATACATAGTAGGCTATAGGGAAGGCTATTGCATAATGCTCTGCTCAATCTCCTTTACTTTACTTTTCACACTTTTTATTTGTATCTTTTATGTCTAATATGTATGGTGTGTTGATGATTTTATATGAGGTTGTATCTTTGTATTTGTAATGTAAGATGTCATTGAGTGTCTTGAAAGGCGCCCTTAAATATGTATGTAATAATGTATTATTATTATTATTATTATTATTATTATTATTATTATTATTATTAAATAGGCCTACCTTCATGTCAGCTAACAGCTCACATAAATATCTGCTCCTGTACTCAATACAGACAATTCATACTATGTTTTATCTTTTTATGTTAAGCGACATTATTTTGTCACAGTATGAAACGTCGTGGATAGAAGTAAGAACGTCATGGTTTAGCCAAGGTTGTAGCCATCTCTTAACTACTTTTTATTTAGGCTTGTGGGAGCCTTTGAGAAACCCAACAACCATCAAAATCCATTTAATAGGTAAAAAATTAGAAGTCCCATCAAGGGCCTGTACCTTTCATTTATAAAGCTGTAATTGCGATGTATAATGTAGAATAATCATCATGGCATGAATTTCTGAAACAGGAAAACCTATTTTCTATATAGATACGGGGAAGTTTATAAGGTAAGATAAGTTAGTGATGACATAATGTACATAATGATGTGCTCCCAGCCTTTTGGAGCTCATTGCATGCGTCTGCTGCTGTATGTTTTGCAATAGGGCATTTCCTTTCCGAGTGAGGGGGAGGAGGGGGATGAGGAGGAGTCAGGTGATGGCGAGCGTCTTCTGGTAGGGCTGCTACTGGGTGAGCCTCTGGGCGATGAGTAGGGTGACAGGGCCTGCAGCACACGTCCGCTCCGCTCCTGAATGGCATGCTAAACCGTCGTGTTGAGGATCGGAACACTGTCAGTATACACAGTGGCTTTCACAACCTCTGAGCCAAGTTGTTTAACACCATGTAGCAAATACATTCCCTATATTAACATAATTGTACAAGTATAATGTATAATGCATACAACTAGATATGATAAAAATAACTAAACTTTCACACGTCAATGTCAAAAAAGCAGAGAGCGGACTAGTAAGAAGGTCAACTTACCCATGCCCCATCTGGACCAAAGAGCTCTAAAAAGTTGCAGATGAACTCTCGTGACTTCTCCTCCCACTTGAGGATGAGGTCATGACTCTTCTCCTCCACTTTGTTGACAAAGTGCTTGGATTTTTCCTCCACCGTCCGCACAGTCTCTTTCATTTTATCCACCTGGTTCTGCAGAAGGTATTTCTTCTCCTTTCCACGGGGACAAATATATCAAATACAAATTCCCCAGCAATATGCGATGATATGCATCAAATATATAATGTATTTTGTACCTTTATGAATCCGACGTTTAGTTCCTGAGCAGTGTATCCCCTCTGTAAGTTGCGGCGGACGTATACGTCATAGTCTCTGACGATCCGAGTGATGAGGTCAGATGTGGAGATGCCCTCTGTCCTCTGAGTAGCCACAAACATTCCTGAAGCAGACCCAAAAAGAAGCCTATAAATGTATCAGACGGTTTCACTCAGGCTTTCGTGTCCTGTCCCCATGTGTGGACATTGTGTGAGTATGCAGAACATTTTTTGTTATTACTTTGTATGGTTGATGGTTGCAAGCACCACACATTGCTTCGATCAGTATGGAAACCTCCATTACAAGTTGCTTGTCACAGTGGCAGTGCCAATAGGTGATAAAATCATTAGCAGCTTTCAACCAATTAGAATAACAAGCAATTGACAGTGATGGGTAGCAGAATATTGGACCACTTTTATAATAAAACATAAGTTTGGGTGATTTTCCACAACAAAGTCACATTGTCCACTGCCCGCATTAGATGCTGATTTGCCAATTGTTCTGTAACATACTGACAACCCATTTTGAATTGAGAGTTCCAAGATTGATAGTCATGAAAATTGTGGAGGTGGAGCTTGTAAAATTATGATGAGTTTACAAGTTCAATAGTTACCTGCATCCTTAATGTGCTTATAGACATCATTTGAGCCAGCAGATGTGTAAGGGATATCGTCATGGGCCACAAAGTCAATCTGGGAATATATTAGGTTAATATTAGAAATGTGCATGCATGTATATTCTAACAATAGTAAAACAACATCCACTTAAAGTAGTTCCTTGGCTATTGGAAATAAAAACAAACTTCTGCTTAGGTTTTATGCATATTAACTCTGCCCTGGCCAAAATGTGAGTATTTTTTAAACACTTATAAAAAATATAGTAAAACTAGTAACTACTAATTCTGCCACATAGAGTTGAGTATAGTATACACTCTTGAAGCACACATATTTAGGTAATGGAATAGTAAAACTGGTATATTAATAATGTACATAATATACACATTTTAATAATGTATGCCGCTGTATGACAGGCATAGAGTGAAACAGTTTCAGGGTTCTCACACTGGGGGTTATTTTCACCCTGCAAGAGTGATAATCAAGTGTTTTAAAAATGTTTAGCTTCACCTTGTGTTTCTCGAGGAATTCTGGAGTAAGTGTCCACGGGGCGTCCCGCACAACCTCGTCAATGTAACGGCAGTGTGTCAGTGCATCATAGCGTTCCTCCTCCGTCATCACAGTATAGCCCTTAAACTTGTGAGTGAGCTCATCGCTGCACACTGGAGGGGCATAGAGTACCTCATAAAGCCATGCTTCACCCAACAATGCGAATTAGTGTAAGAATGCCTCTCCTCAGCTTGGAATGCTGGGAGGAAATTACAATCCAGTATTCCATTGTATTGGGCAGATATATTCTCAGTGAAGGGTATAAGAGTGCTGGTTGAATCCAGCATTCCAAAAAACTTTGTTTTGATTTGAAGCTCTGACAGCACATATTTCTCCTACACCTCAACGCTAACAAATAGTGGCTAACACTCTACACCTCACCGTACAGAGCTGCTAGGGCCACACTATTCTCTGCCCCTCCCCTATAGCCATGCACCGTTGACCGTACAGCATTTACCTGGTGTCTACGCTATGATGATTCATAACAGCACCTTCTAAGTTTTGCTATATGCCTTATATGTTTTGACATTTTACCTCCTACAATCAGGTGTGTATTTGGGAACAGGTTTTTGGCCTGCATCAAAGCTCGAGCATGTCCTGAATGGAACAGGTCAAAGATTCCATCAGCATAGACACGCACAGGCCGGTGAGCTGTCAGAAAGACACAAAAAACCTTTTATGCAGGCAAACAGCACACCCAGTTCCCAGATGTTGTATATGTCAGTCTAAAGCAAGTTTTGTCGACCTATAAACAATGCAGAGGAGCTCTGCACCTAAAGCTGAGCACAAAATAACCTGGTGTGCCTCTCCGTGCTTGGGCGACAGTCAGTTTCTCATGAGGGACCTCAGTGTCACAACCTGTAACCTTAGCAAAAATGGCAGGTTGCCTCAAAGCCTGAATACAGAGAAAAGACTGTTATTTTTCAAATCAACTATTGTTACTTCAACCTATGGAAATAAAATGGTTTTGGTCACAATACTAGACAAAAGTAGGCATGCAATGAAATGCAGTTACAGAGATGTATTAGTCAGACAAAAGACAATACAGTTACTGTATATTATAAATACTATTTAAACATTATATTAAATTATATAAAGTGTATTATTAACTAACACCTAAACATTAACACATACATTAATAAGAACAAAAATGCAATAATCTTCAGTGCTATAGCTATAACACCAGCTGGTCCAGTATGTTGTATACACAAAGACAAGCTTTATCTGCAGTGTTGTAAAGTACACTTTGAACCTTCGAACGACTGAACATCCACCCACTCTTATATGGCCAGATAATATTATATGTCATTTGAAGAAGTCGTCTGAAAGATTGAATAAGATTTACGTTTTTATTAAATAAATCCACAAAATGGAATGACAGCATGTGAAGTCCCAACTTGTTATGTAGGATGTAGGCAATATGACATATGACATATTTCCTTTAACCTCTATAATGAATTGGCTAGCGAAACTCGATGACTCAGAACTGGTGCGGCAGCCAGCCCTTCCGGAAAACCAGTTGCCTCCAAACACAAAACCAGTAGCATCAGAGAAATAACATAATAATGTAATTAATATAGTATATTATAAAAAGTTTTCAAAAGTCAAAAATACATACATACAAAGTACATACATACAAAGATTTACAGTTAGCTCAATCAATTGTTAAATATACATTTTGGCTAATACATCATTGATGTTAATTGATTTATAGTAATTATTCTAGTACTCATAAATAGTCCCAGGCAGACCTACCCTTTGAGCACCCCTCCGTTGCTTCTGCTGGACCTGAGAGACAGTGCTGCCTCGACCACGTCTCCGTCCAGCCATGCTGAATATTCTGTTTGTATTGTTTACTTGCTTACTTGTTTACTTGCTACTTTGCGACACAGGAGTGATCTCTATATTGCCTGTCAGTTTAGTATAGCACATATCCTAATGGCTTTCCTGACCCTGGTGACGGAAGAACCTAATGAACAAAGTTCAAGGATTTTAGACTGCAGTTATCATCAATACTGAGCAATGTATCCTTTGATCCCAAAATGTCAGAATACTACACCACTTTTACTGGAGATTTATTATTGTTTATTATGCAGTACATCACAGGCCAGTGTTAACAAATATAATGTTGTACTGTTTTGAATGTTGCATAGGAAATTCCTGTATTTTAGTGCATGATTGGGCGATTCTATATTACTTAGGACTATTTAAAAGGTGACAATGCATCCAGCTATAATTGTGAGAGAGACAGCCTTTGAGCCCAAACATTGTGGTTGCCTGTATCACGCTGTGTCACAATTTCACACGGTTGATTACACAATGTTTGTTGAAATATTGAAAATTGTCCAGGCAACAGCCATGGGAAGGGTAACAATCAACTGCCCCATCCACAAATAATCAATTGCTCCTTTTAGTGGTGAGTACTTTTTATTGCAGTCTATTATTAATTATATCTTATAGTTTAATAATCATAGATTTATTATACTGTATATCGCCAATTCTGAAAAGTTTGTGAGTACTGACATTTTTTTTTTCAGAAAAACAAATTAAATATTAAATTCCATTAATCTACTACTATATTGGAATAACTACAACAACACATTATATGAAGTCTTACCTTGCGAATTGAATTGCTTTGTGAAAATATACACAAGTTAAAATTCCATGTCACACTCCAAAGAAGTTGGAACAGTTTAACAGCATTGTGACATATTTCTTTTAAATTACATGTATTAGTAAATGAATCCACTGACACCCATTTTGCTTACAGGAATGATATGTTGTGTATATACTCTTTCTGTATTAATGGTGCACTCACATAGTGTCACCCATGTCTTCATAGCTCATATACCCCTATACCAGGAGAAAGAGGCGCAGGCTTGCTTTTGGACTTGACACTGAAGAACGCTTACAGAGTACTTTTCCTCTTTATTCTGGAGAACATGATGGTTGGTTTTTCCAAAACTATTTGCGATGCTGACCGCATCTTATCTAAGATGGACAGTGGCACAGTGGAAGTGCGCCATTTTGGGTCTGATAAGTTAACACTGTAAATAGTTTTTGGAAAAACAGCAGTAATGTTCAAGCCATCAAGAGGAAACGCACCAAACAGGCACGTACACGTACACATCTATGGGCACCGTTAAAGCAGATGGAGAATATATGCATTTTGTCACAACATAGAGTATGTTGCCGTCTGTAAATAGACTTTTCCAGGGACATGCCTGCATATTGCATAGGACAATGCAAATACCATAGTTTGCATAAGCAGTTGGTGCTAGAAAGTGGGGGTGCTATATTTAGCATGTCAGAACTATACAGTCCTGACCTGCCGCTTATTTAGAAAGTGTGGTGCATCACGAAGCACAAAATATGGCAACACAGGCCCTGTACAATTATACACCTAAATAATGGAAGAAAAGGGGGGTTAAAATCGACTGCTAAACAAACAGTAGCCTTTAGTGCCCACAGATGAAATATGTGTAACTAAAGAAAATATGATGTTATACAGTGGTCAAAACAGCAGTGTGGTGCAGTCTTCAGATTGTAAATGAGTGTTTATTTGCACAAAACAATTACATTTACGTTGTAAACATAATGTGTTGTTGTAGTGTTTCCCTAATCGCTATATAGTAGAGAGTTAATTTAATTAAATCTTTATTTTATTTTTTTTGTTTGCATTTTCTTTACTGTCCCAACATTTTCTATTGAAATGAATTGGGGTTGTAAAGCATTGTCTATTTATTATTGCCATTAATCATATTGAAAAGACAAGATGTGTGTAAAGGGCTGGATTTCCCCCTATGTATGTGTATCACACTGTAAAATACAGCGGAAGGTTACATAATCAAAAATTGAAAGTAGAATGGCAATCAGCATCAATCTGCTAATTGCTACTTATTGGCATTTCATATATCTGGTTTCCTTGAAAGCATACTGTGATAATCTTAAGTATGAACTAAATATTGTCAACATAAATTCCATGAACAGGATTGAAGCCTACTCAAAAGTCAAAGAAATGTCAACATGAAGATCCACCTAATCATTATCACAGTGAACCACAAACTGGTTTAGGCTGTTCAGCTAAAGGAATTTCACCTGTGTACAGGGGGTGTGGCTGTCTTGTGAGAACTGTGTTGTTGAAGGCATTGCTGTGTTCCTTCCTTCCCACTTCCTGGAACGTTGGAACACATACACATGCATGCATAACACGTACAGCAGATTTACAGACACGAGGCATATCATGGCATTGTGACATACTTACAGTGGGCAAGACCTTTCGCCTCCCATAAGTAAAGGTAAGACTGTTTGCACTGTGCTTTTAATTAACTCCTACCTATCCTGTCCACATTGAAGGTCTAAAGGATTTTTTTAACTATGTGTCATGTGTCATTCTGTCATTCTGTAACAGCTCCCTACTGGTCTGAAGGATGTTTCCTTTGCCATTTCTGACCCCACTGTTGGTGATTACTATATACATCTACAAAGGTAATTAATACCTCAAATGTCTTGAAATGATTATAAAGCAAATCGACCTTGCCCAACTAGGAATGCTGCCAGTCTTGCATTGTGAGCTGTTTAGCTTTATATCAAATTATGATGTTGATTAGATACACTGCCAGCATTGCTGATAGCGTTGCTTATCAAACGGTGGCCAGGGGGCTTAAGACGTACAACGTTTTATTAAACATTTACGTATGTCCTAATCTTCCATGTTCAGATCTTGTTACTGCATGTTTCACTTTCATTTTGATGTTTCCGGCATTAACATTCCTCATTGCTGAGCAAACATGTTGTGGTTGTGTTATATTACGACTTGTTCACAAGATGATGAATAACGGACGAGCCAATACGAGGTTTTCTTCCATATGGCACACAACATTCAATATTATTCTGTAACCCTCTGTCCCTAACTAACTCTCTCTCTCGCTCTCTCTCTCTCTCTCATCTGTCTACCATGCCCAGGCCAGACATGTGATATATTCACAGATCTGAAACCCCACCATGCAATTACTGGGACAATTCTAGATACCAGGTTGCTGCTGTACACCAGGGCAAACGCCACCTGCGGAAAACTGTTGTCCCACTCCAACATGTCTGACAATCCCGACTTCGACCTCTTTAGGCAGACTACCTTTATTATCCATGGCTATCGGCCCATTGGATCGCCTCCTGGCTGGATAGGGTTGTTTTCCAAGCAGCTCCTGACCAGAGCGGACATGAATGTCGTGGTGGTGGACTGGAACCGTGGTGCCACCAGTTTAAACTACATCAGGGTAGCGAGGAACACGAGACAGGTGGCAGAAAACCTCACAGCCTTTATAACAAACATGCAGGTAGGATGCAGGAGTGTGTGGCTGAATCTGTGATGCAGGACATTACTTGAATGCCTTTATTGTTGTGTTTACTACAGACAGATACGTTATGCATGGGTTTTTTATTTATTTAACGTTTATTTGACCAAGTAAAGTCATTTTGCAAGACATACCTGGCCAAGAAGCAGCACAAAACCAAAAAAGTAGTACATACTGTACATACATACAGTACATAAAGTATAGGCCTACACGCATAAACACACACACGCATAAACACACACACACACACACACACACACGTATATCCGGAGTTGGGTCGGGGGAGTAGCAGCTCCAGCAGGGGACCCCAAACTTCCTTTTCCTGAGCCACATTAACCGGCTCTGACTGGGAAATCCTGAGGCATTCTCAGGCCAATGTGGAGATGTAATCTCTCCATCTAATCCTGGGTCTTCCTCGAGGCCTCTTCACAGATGGTCATGCCTTGAACACCTCCCGTAGGGAGGCGTGCATGGGGGCATCCTTACCAGATGCCCGTACCACCTCAACTGGCTCCTTCCAACGCAAAGGAGTAGCGGCTCTACTGAGTTCCTCACGGATAGCCGAGCTTCTCAACCTATCTCTGAGGGAGATGCCCGCCACTTTCCTGAACCCATTTCAGCCGCGTGACCTAGCCTTCTCACCTACTACCATTATTCTTCGTTAAAATAGGGCCCCAAGTATTTTATCACTATTTGATAAGCATGATTTGAATCTATAGGAAAGGTAATATAAGCGCTTCCCTTGAATTGAAACATAACATTACTTTACATGTGCCTGCATTTAAGATCCATTTAAGATGTTTTAGGTGGGCCAGTTTTAAAAGCAACAAGAGATCAAAAGTAATTGCAGCAGTTGATGCAGTTCAGTAAATAGAATGTGTCATAAGAATTAGCTTGTCACAAATGTTGTTTACACAAATTAAAAACATGGGTCCAAGCACTGAGCCTTGAGGAACCCCCTTAGAGAAGAATGAGGACCAGCCATCTAGAAACATTGAGTTCTAACTTTGAGACTGCAATGTGATTAAGGGCTATATATAAATACATTGACTTGAGTTCTAACTGACTAAATTGCAAACCAATCTACCACTTGATTTGAGCCGACAAATGTAAAGTATCTTTAGTTCTTTACAAAAATGAACCCGCCGTGTGATATTCCCAGGGACATGGTGCCTCTCTGCACTCCATGCATATTATTGGTGTCAGCCTCGGGGCCCACATATCAGGCTTTGTGGGTGCTAATCTCAATGGACAGATTGGCAGAATTACAGGTACACTGTTATATTCCTTCTCTACATTCTGTGTTATCTGTTTTCTTATATTTCAATGTCTATATAATGTGATGAAAGGCATAACTTTATATTGGGATGTAAAGAGACAATTTACTAAGACAATAAGTGCTTAAAGGGAAGATGTAACAATATAGAGTGTATCTAAAGGTCAGGTCATGAGCACGGCACATGTAAAGGTTTTCTCTAAAAGATACATGTCCAGGTATCGATTCACCTTAAGCAGTTATTGCTATAGGAGAAAATAAACAGAGATCAAATGCTGGTAACAAAACAGGTGAAGCTATTTTGCATACCAGAAAAAACAGATTTCAAGCCACCACAGGCCCCAAAAGGGAGTGGAGCGTGAGAGTGCTTTAGAAATTTAATACTGGGAGTATAACATTGTGAATGCTAAAGTACAATAAAAGTGTAAGGAGTACTGTAAAACTTGACAGTGGATAATAATTCAACTGTTATTTAGCAGATGATTTTATCCAAAGTTACAATTTAAAGAACTGGTTAGGTTAGGCATCTTGTTTATGTCTGTGATAGATCCCACCCTAGCCTTTGATTGGCAGTAATTATTTACATGTCTTATAAAGGGTGAGCAACATGCTTCCAATAGTCAGTTATGTAGGGAAAGTACACAGCAAAACACCTATGTGTTTATATTTGACTTAAGAGGGATTTTGGGATGACTGCTCCAGATTAGGTGCAGGGATTTGTGGTCTAGTTGTTGCAGACTTCAATTTCAAGATAAATTTAAAGCTCTGCAACCAACTGATGCTTTCAGCTCTGGATCCAGCTGGGCCTCAGTTCAACGATGCTACCCCTGAAAACCGTCTGGATCCCACTGACGCACTGTTTGTGGATGTTGTACACACAGATATGGATGGTAAACTGACCATTTGTGTGCATGTGTGTGTGCATGTATTTTGTGCTTAGTAAAGGTTTTTGTAAACAAATTAACCTGTATGTTGTTAACTGTTCCAGCACTTGGCTACAGAAAACCTATAGGTCACATTGATTTCTATCCAAATGGGGGAGCTGATCAAACTGGCTGCCCGAAAACGATTTTATCTGGTAAACTATTCATAATAAAAGTGGGGGGAAATATTATGTAAATAAAAGTATTATTGTGTTAATAATAGCAATGAAAAATATGTAATATGGAAAATGTTTGTTGTTTTTTTTTGCCTTTTTTAGGGTCTGCCTATTTTAAATGTGACCACCAGAGGTCAGTGCATCTCTTCATTGAGTCAGTAACCCTGACGTTTAGTAGCAAGGCTTACCCGTGTTCTTCATACATCGATTTCTTGGATGGCCTATGCATGGAATGTGATAACTTCTCTGCTGCTGGATGCCCCATCTTTGGTTGGTACCAGATTTTTATTAGAAACAAAATTGCCATAATAATTATAACAACCTGACTGTTAACTAATAAGTGTTAATACCTATAGGTTATAATGTTATACACTGGAAAAACACACTGGTCAATGTATCAGAGACGAAAGCTTTTTTCACCACCAACAAAGCATCACCATTTTTCAGTAAGTATTAGAAAACATGTTTAATAGTTATACTTCATACAGTTTAACACATTGATACATTACTAGAATAGAAATTTCCTTGACTCTCAATGCCATCTTAAAACTACATAACCTGACCAATAGTTGCAACTTGTTTTGTAGACCAAATTAATTTCAAAACTAATTGCAATGTGATGCCAATTATAACTATATACTTTTGTCACATTTATTGGTGAATATAACAATGCAGATATTCTGTTACAGAAAGTAGCTATAGTTTGGATATAGTTATATGGAACCAGGATATACACTTTGGCTACATGACCATCAAACTCTATGGTGCAAACCAAGAGGCTATTGCAACAATTAACCAGTAAGTTTTGGTTAAGCGTTAACACATTTAACCATTTGCTGTAAGCATACCATCATGATAAAATACATTGTATAACTCTTTTTCCCTATCAGTAAAGCATCACAGTTTAAGAAGTACACACAGACCCAGATGCTGGCCCAGTTTGACAAACATATCCAATCAGTGGAAAAGGTCTCCCTCATATTCTCTTCTGGGAATATACTTAAATCAAAATATATACTACGTATACTGAGAATGCGTCTTACAGCTCTCGAACAGAAGCATAGGTAAACATTGTTTCTTTTCGCCCTCAAATTATTTTGAGGATTTTATATTTTTGTTCTTGGTAATGTTCAAACAATTCTACAGTAGCATGCAAAACCATGCAGATGTTGCAGCTCTATTATGTCTTTGCATGTTTGATATGCAAAGACAGATAGAACTTGCTAACTCAGAATTGTTTCAGCAAATATTCTACAGTCCTCCCCTTCTAAAGTATATTTTGCAGGTGAACTTTTTAAGAATATAGATTTTTGAATGTTTACGAGTTGTAGTTTCAGCCATTGTTAATATGGACTACTGTATATTTACATTTGAAAATGTACATATCTGTAGGCCATGCTTGTGACTAACTCCATCATTTTATGACATACAGGTCTCTCTGTCGATATGATATTTTCCTGTGGGAGAACAAAGAGGTTTCCTTCAAACCAATTCCATGTGAACATTCCAACTTCTGAGTCAACCATCAGGCACACACGTTTTACTAATTTATTTAACTTTTATTTTAACTTTAAGTAAAGTCTTATTGAGAATAAAATATATTTTGCCAGATAGACCTGGCCAAGCAGCAGCATATAAAACATGGTTTTCAGCATAAAACACAAACAGAAAAACAGTACTTATACAAATACAGTATATACTTACATACATATACACACACTACATAAAACCCCCTTAGTCCACCAAATAGACACAATCAATTGTTAAACACAATGACTACTATTCATTTGAAGGGAGTTGAATTCCATGTGAAGACTCCAACCTCTGAGGCAACCATCAGAGAAACATAATTAAGGGTTACTAAATGTCCATATGGAGAGAGCAATAGGCTGCCAAACATGCCTTGAACCAGGCTTTAACCATATCTGTGTTTCTACAAAGGTGTATATTGTGTATACATATGTACATGATTGTGTTTAAGACTATTTCACTGAAAGATCCTTTGTGCATACATTCATAATAAAGGTGTTCAGTGTACCTGAACATAAATCACATGTGCCTAGAATTACATTATATTAAATTATTTTGCAGAAAAGTATTTGTGGGTTTATTTTTATGACTGTGTGTAATACATGTACAAATACCAATAATACAAATTACCGAAGTCTAGAAAATAAAAATCTAACCTAGACATAAAAAAAAGATATTAAGATTGTTTTTATTTAAAAAATATATATCTCAGTAATTTGTGAATATGTATTTACTCATAGTGACATTCATTTTGACAACTGCTTCTTAATGCTTTGGATTTCCATCTAAAACAGACAAACATTTTAATACATTAGTCGTGTGACTACAAAATAACTGGGCAAAAGATTAACTGAGTGAATCATCAGAATCCATCAGAAAAAACAGTGAAACAATATTTGGTCAATTACAGACTGCAAATAAGGTCTTACCTGCAGTGTTAGACGAATTCGTTTCTCTTCATCTAGCTCATTCATTAGCAATTTAACCTCTTTGCTAAATAAAAGAAAAAACACCCTCAACGTGATTCCATTAAAAGTGATTGTTATGTAATATTTTATACTACATCAGCAAACAATTTAGCCCCAATAAGATAAATAACTTACTTTTCACCAAGTCAAATGAAAAAAATCGGATTCTATTTTTAAAATAGAAAAATTGCCGAAATATTCAGACCTGTAGTTATATAGCTGCAACATTTAGAAAACAAAAATTACCTAAATAATTAATTTTGATCCGACTGAGACGTCTCCCCGGGACATAGCCGGACATAGCCCGGGACCCCTTGGTATTTGCTTGTCTATAGGGCCCTCTAGTGGGTTAATCCCGACATGCATCTCTATTCCTGAAGAGCAACGTTCATTTAGGGACTGTAATCAAAGTATATAGTCAAGGAGTGGATGGTTTCAAACGCCAATGTTAATCTAAATTGCTGTTCGCCTGTCTGGGCAAATTTTAAGTATCTTCTTCCCTACTTGAAAACAAAGAAGAAAAAAGCCATCTGTGGGTTTCAATAAATGTGTGTTTTGTGCATGGGTTCAACATGTAGACAGAAACAAACATACTTATGCTGAGTCTTCATTACTTCCATCTCACTCCTCAGGTCTCTCAGGTCTGTCTGAAGCTGCTCTATGGTGTTTGGCCTGTGCACTGGATTTCTGCAGTGCTTGGTGTCAGACGGGAGGCTTGGAGGCTGAGGAGATAGCAACGCAGCTAAGAGAGCCTTGTTTATCTGGCTGGAGAGGGGTTGGGAAGCACTGGTGCATGGTAAAGAACCTAAAATGTGGGTTCTGGACTCAGCAATCTGTGGACACACATCTAGTTAACATTGATGAAGCAAACGGCTTTATGCTTTACTGCAACCATAGTGACAATACAATATGATTATATGTTCTTATAACTAACAAGAGAGATGTACTCTGTGTTAGATGCTGTATATGTGTGTTTTAATTTAGTTTTAATAAAAGGGGGGGGGGGGGGGGTATTACCCCCTCAATTTCAGCCTCTTGGCGTATCACCTCCATCACAAGTGATGAGGCTACCTGTAACAGATTGTACAGTATGAGAATTCTGCATAAAATGGCAAGCTCAAAAGTTACATTTATTCCAATGTAGGATATTGACATGCAATATTTAAATACATTCCCCATCCCCACATAACTCTTCACATGAAAAAATATGAGCAATAGTCAATACCATTTGCTTGTGCTATAGCTCATTATATTAAATAATTTAGTATATATACTTCCCGAAGGTGGAAGATCTGAGCCCAATCTCTCATCTGCAAGATGAGATGCCAACTCATTCAGCCTCTCCCTGACTGACACAATTGACTCAAAATCTTCAACGTCTTAGACAAAAATTAGAGAGTAAACATCAAACAGCGAAAAGCAAATGCATACAAATTGTATCAATTGAACATGCTGCTACCATTAGCAAAAGCATTCAGATATTATCTTTTAATGCCAAAAGTCCTTTATATATA
>JAODOY010045970.1:0-14870 GCA_025399855.1 Forbesichthys papilliferus | reverse complement strand
TCTACAACAATGCGAAGTCACGGTACGTAGCTTGGCGCATCACGGGCATTTGATCTTGCGCTATTTCATATGCTTTCAATTAGTCATATTTTGCAGCTGACATTTTGATCCAACGTATGCCGAATGTGATCGCATACCTACAGTCAGAACACCGGTAAACTGGTCGCCGATATGTCGGTGCGTAGACTCAGCTTTTAAGAAGACATGGTGTATAACAACATGCAAGGGAAACCACTCTGTATTTCATTCAGAGCATAGACAATACCTCCCAGTCAAATACGATGACCAGGTCTTCCCCGAGGGAGGAGCAATACAATCTGCAGATGGCAACCCAAACTAAATTAAAACGTCTCAAATCAAATCTGAACGATGCAGAGGGCTGCTCCATAGAAAGGCCTTGTAGACCTACTCTTTTCAGTAAAGCTACAATACAAAGTGGACAAATGCGAATATGCTGCAGGTTTAAAGTAGGTGGAGTCAGGGAATCTGGAGAAAGGTGGTTGATATTCAATCTCAATTTAAACAAAAAACACGTCTGCACCACTTTGTGTTCCCATTTACAGAGCCTGGGCTGTGGTAGAAAACACCAGATTATTTTTTTCAGCGTGCAAATAGAACAGACCCCTACCGACCGCAAGGCAGAAAATTCTGTGAATTTGAACCTTCAAACCAAGAAATGCATACATGTAAACAAAGCAAATAGGAGGGGGGGGGTCTAATATATAAATACATTATTCAGAATCCTCTGCTGATGTGCCATACTTTTCTTTTGCCTGCAAGTGTGTTGCTGTGAGATGACTCAAGATTATTTTTACCCCCATGGACCTGTACTTCGGGTGCTGCCATGCAGACCCACTATCAGGACTCATTCCAGGGTAACCATTATGGATTGTTCTGAAATCTAAAAGCATTCCAGGCACAAACGAGGGCAATTGTAGGCTATGGAGGGGGAAGGGGCAAGGGGATATTTAATATGTTATACACACAAAAGGCTCTCTGTGACCATTGCAGCAACTCTCAAATGAAGATGTATACAAATCAATACTTCTTCTCAAACAAACAAAGTGACAACATAACTCCTCGGTGACGGCTTAATAGGGGGGGGGAGACGACAGCAGCACATTGTGGCATGACAACAGAAGGACAACCACTTTAGAGCAAATGGTGAATACAGGGCAATAAGGCTAATGGGTGGAGACTACAGTACGCCCATCCCAGACAATGCAGGACCATAAGGGCTATTTAGCTCCTATGGCGGGCCTGTTCAAATAGCGGCCCATGTGGCCCATGAGGGGATTGCACCCTTGACCAATATACATTCAATACCCTGTACAACATGTCAATATCCTGAATCAATATATTACTGTACATTAGTTGTCATTAACTTCTACAGCCAAGACATTGTGACATGGCCTGTTTGTAAATGTAGTGTAGTAGTCCAGTCCTAATAATCAACGCGAGGATAATGGTTGGGTATGGTACCAGTCACACATTTGAATTAATACTGGTAGGAATACCTGGAATTTTGTACCAATAGTCTAGCCAAACTTTATTTGTTTTCGTCTTTACTTTGTCTAACCAATGTCATTTCAGGTATAGAACACTGCATTGCAAACTGGACGCGTGTGAGTGTGGCTGCTATTTTGCTGTGCAAAAGCCCATTTGCCAGAGACTTGGAATTAGCGGCGTCCGATAATTCTATAAGTAAACCGTCGCCATTGACTCGACACATTGAACATTAACCAAGCTGCTGGTGGATGCTCTCGTCGTTTCTCTCGTAGACGCTTGCGTAAATAACTGCCGAAAGTATGTGGCCCACCAACACTTTTTCTTGTTAAAATTTGGCCCACTTGACTTTGTAATTGAATAGCTCTGCCCTGAGGCTTCATGGCCCCATCCTGTTTATCCTCCGACTGGATGGGAAATGTTACATGGAACCAGCAGCTTTTACAATAACACCTTTAAATAGTATTACGTTATTTTTCTACTCCGTTTGGCAATAATAAACGACCAGTCCGTCTCTACCAGCTTGTCTAACTGCCTAAACATAACCAGTGCACTGTTAGTTTTAATGTCACATTCTTTGTAACGTCGACATACAAATGAGTACAACGTGTGTGGTTACCTGCCATACTCCTACAATGGCGTTGGCTATGAGAATCAGCAGAATAACAAAGGGCTCCACAAAGGCTGTGATCGTCTCTTCCCCTTCTTCAAACCAGGCCAGCACCTATGCATTAAAGAGAACAAAAACATGAACAACAATGAATACAACAGTTTGGGAAATGGCAATGACGCTGCATGAGATATCAGACTCCAAAGCATCCTGGAATAAGTATTGTCACAATTTCCGTTATGCCAAATACACTGCCCCCTTAAATGTTATAAGAACGGCAAGACTCACGTTTGCAGTGTTTACCGCACAGAAATGGATGCCGTTTCCGAAGAGCCCGGTCGTTTCGGTGTTGCTACGTAAATGTCTGTATGTGTTTGAGTGGTAGCAGAGTACATGGCAGCAACCTCTACTTTGTATGGCATGCACTGCTGACAAGGCGTCACTATGCCCGTCCTCAGCCAATGGGCTGACAGCCAGAGTTACGGGTGCAGAGACGGGGTCACCGTCGGTCACTACCATTCCATCACAGCTGAGACCTGTCACCGCCACATAAATCCAACTATTAGTCTCCGTGTCGCCGGCATGAATGGAATCCAAAGAGCGGAAATTCGAGCATGTGGAACATCCGTGTCAGAACAACAAGCCCCTACACAGAGTGTCTACAAATTACCCACCAAGAGAAGCACGTTAGCACCACAAGTCTGATAGAGACACATGATATTGTTCTGCTCTTATGTATTTAGCAATTTATTATTCGGGCCACTATGAACTCTATTGGATAATTTAATTATATATTGACGTGGTAGTAGACACGATGACAAAATGCAGTGACTACTTTCTTTGATATAATATTGGCTGCTTACAATTGCTGGTGGATGACATGTCCAACTAATCAGGTACACATGTAAGTCACTTTGGATGAAAGCGTAAATGTATATTGTGCTCAGAATGCACATCTCGTTCTACCATACGAAAGATCAAACGCAAAACAATAGGGGACTCCATTTTTACAGCACATCTACAATAACTTGGCCCGTGGGCACTGTGGGCGAGAAAGAGAAAAAACAACCACTCCAGAAGATAACTTTACGATGCTACGCAGATAAACATAAAAAGAAGCACCGTCTAGTATCTGAAAAAGCATAGTTTTTATCTCAAAATGTTGCCACATGCACAAGGTATTTGCATGAAAACCTTATGAATCACAGTAACTACACTAGTGTAGTAAATGACTAGCAATCCCTTACCATGAGATACCACAGACCCAAAGGAGGTTTAATCACTTGAGAGCCGATGAGTACGAACATTAAATAAAACGCGTAGAAGTGTTCCTTTGCAGGTATCTGGATTTTGTCAGCAGACTGGGACGCGTCCAGATTTCAGAATCATTTTTGATGATCTGTGATCTGCACATGATTAAAACTACATGCAGCAGCATTAAGCCTACGCTTTAGACTCTGAACAATTGTTCAATGCTTTCAATGGAACAGTAGGCTAGGTGACGTACATACACACTACTATACAGCCACAAATGTAATGTGTGTCCTTATTTTGAGGAACCTCTGAAATTAAGTTGTTTTTTTGTTTTTTTTGCATTGTTAGGTAGGGGAAAACAAGTTATCAATTGATTAATAGATGGTTACTTTTATCTTTCACACCAATTCGGGTATCTGTGCGCCCTTTAATAAATGTATCTAAATGTGCAATGCTGAATACTTACAAAAGATATACAGGCAGCAAGAAGAAGGATCCTCACAAGCAAATCTTCAAATTGTTCAATGACCAGTTCCCAGAGAGATTTACCTACAAATTATTTTTTTTAAAACAGATTTCAGTATGTCACTGTATCAGATATTTTACTTTGAGATTGCAAACAAAAATATTAAATTATATTACATCCATCTACTCACCCTCTTCCGCCAGCAATTCTGCGATTCATTCCAGGAATGTCAGACAAAAGATGCAAGACAAAAGAATTAAACAATCAGTATACGGATATTATGCAGACACAAATTAACATTCACAACAGCAGCCTAGATGAAAGTATTTCAACATCCACATTGTGACGTCAGAACCTTCTACAATGTTCGCCCGTTACACAGGCTGCCATGGCCCAAGAGTGACTGTGCGAACATGCCTGGTTAAAACAACAATTTCACGCCGTCTTACCATTAGGACCATATTTCTCACGCTGTTTTTTCACTTGGTCTAAACCCAGACCCGTACTTTCATTAACGTTAAAAAAGCTGTAAACTTCTTCCACAGTCTTGGTGTGCGCGTTGTCCATGGTGAATGGCCACGGGAAACGGCGATTATTTTTTTTGTCCTTCTCCCAACCTTTGGCTAATATGTCACGGATCTTCCTCCTGATAGCTTCTCTCGGGGAAATACGTTACCGTATAGAGGCCAGGACCAGTGTACGATTTACGGGAATTTGCCGGTACCCGGCTAACACGGGATGGCACGGCAGGCAGGTCACTTGACAAGAGTAGACGACAGTGGCTTGCAAGCTAGCCGCTAGTAAACTAGCTAACTACTATGAAGCTAATGTAAGTGTTGGGATACTGTAACTAGTTCCAATCAAAATCGCCGGTTGCGCTTCGCTAGCCTTAGTAGAAAATTCAGACTGTAAAAACCATATCACCTCCACGATTAGGGTGTTTTTTATAATAACGCCAAAATCCTTATGAGGATGTTCCGAGCAGACAATCTAAACATGTGTTTAAGTTGCAGATCTTTTCCCTTTTTTCGTCCGTTCCTCCTGCGTGTGTTGCGGAATCACCAGTGCCTCTTCATCAGCACCAATCGCGTTTGTCCGCCGCACCTCTCGCGTGTGTCGAATGCAGTGCGCTGGGTCCGCATGTGGAATGCGCTCATTGGCTGGATGTTCCGGATATCCCATTTCGTGTGTTTTCCTGGTGGCGGTGCGTGCTGCCGCCGCGGGGGGGTGCTGTTGTAGCTTAAACGTAAAGTTTTATGTCCATTATAAATAACTGCGATCTCTTTTGCAGAGTTTAGTCAGGGTTATGTCAATTTAAATTATTTCACCTATTTGTAAATTAAGTACATTTTTTGTACTATTTGATAAAAGTACTAAATATAATAATGTAAAAATTCCTATTTTATATTATTAGTAGTAGTTAGTATAAGTAGTAATGTGTGTTGGTTCTGTTAATTTTGAGTTTATGTCAAATATTTGTAATAGGCCTATTGTATTAGGCTATGCAATACAATATATTATTATGTTATTATCAATGCAATACTATGTTTTACACAATATATATTATATTGTAGCATTTAAACATTTGTGAGAATATGTGAAAATACATTATTGATATACCTTTATACAATAAAAACATTTTTGGTGGAGTAGTGTTAGCTATGAGTAATTTACAGTACAGTTAGACTGACAGAGAGATGGTGCAGATAACCTTATCATACATTTTCTTCACTCTTCTGCCTTTATCATTATGACACAAAACATTATCTGCTTAGGGTGGGCTAAAATAACTTGTCATGATACTGCATAATCAGATTCTGTCTAACATCTAATGTGTCACTGCTGCAGCTAGAGCCATTTACCTATTTTAGTTTTGTGACTAAACTAGATTTTTAGAGGATCCGCAAGACAAACAAGAAAAATCTCAATTCAAATAGATTAGCATCATGCTCTTGGCTTGCACTAACATCTAGTGCAATGTGTTAGCTAGCTATCAGAAGGTCAGAGGTTATATTCAGATACTTTGGGAAATATGTGCTGACTTCTCAGACACTCTTGCGTTCTGATAAGATACATTCACTGTCTCCTACTATGAGTGACTGACTCTAATTGGTGACAGTCTTGGCAAAAAAAGTATTGGTCAGCCACACTTTCAAATGCAATTGAGTGGAAATTTAAGATGGATCTCTGCAGGAAGCTATGAGGATCTCATTGCTGCATGTGACATTCATTGCTTTATTATGCACTTAAGTAGATAATTGTTTTCCCCTTTGCTCCTTAACATACAGTATATATATATATAATTGGAAATAAAAACAAGTTGATGGTATTGCATATTGCTGTTCAATTAAATGTTTGTATGGTTAACAGTTTCTCTGCTGTTATTTGGTGGTGTCATGAGAACCTGTTTTCATTGTATGTACCATTTCTCCATCTTGTGTCTATGTTTGGCACTGGGCTTTTCTGCTGACAACTCAAGAAACACCTTATAAGGATGTAAATGTGCTGTGCTACTGGTATCCCTTCTTAACCTCCTCCTTGAACAAGATTTGAAATAACTTACCAGCACTGATGATGTATGTAACCCATCTTGAATCACAGTTGGATAAAAAAATAAAATAAAAGAAGCCTCGCAATACTTTTTTTTTATACGGTGAAGATTACTGATGATCTTGACGTACGTTTATTGACGTTAAGATTAACTTGTTTAACATTTTTGTTGTATTGGTGTTTTAAATTATATGAAAGGTGCGTGACAAAACACTAAGATATACAGAATAGTCGTTTTCATGAATGTGTTCAGTGTGGTAATGTATACATATACACTTCACGTTGTAAAAAGAAAGCCCAAAATATCATTAGGACACCAGCCACCCTGCACACACATTATTCACTCTCCTCCAGTCAAAAAGACGGTATCGGTGCACCAAAACGCGTACTACCCGTCTCAATAATAGCGTTTTCCCAGTTAGGCAGTTAGGTTCCTTAACAGCTCACAGTGCTTATCATGTCTAATCTATTTGTTGTATTTATTGTATCTATTGCATTTACTATGCTTTTAATATTGTATTTTAATGTTGGTGTACTGTTGTATCTATAGTATTCGTGTTTTCCAATGTAAAGGCAATGTGACAGCCGGAGCACAAGTATTTCATTGAATTTTAATACAAATGACAATAAATCTGAACTTGAACTTGAACTAACGTGTAAAGAGCCCACAGGTTCCTGCTGAAAATGAATATAATCTAACCTATTTATTTTTTTCCTTTTTGAATATCTTTTGAGGTACTTTCCCTCTCCACATGTCGTTTTGCTGCCATCGTGTGGCAATAATATGTAATTTATCTTACGTAACCCTTTATTGCATTTCCATAAACTTCAACGCAGAATATATTAATTTAGCCAAATATAATTTAACTGAAAACTCAAAAATAATGCAGCCACGAATAGGCTACACATTGTATGTTTATATAGGCAATGTGACACTATTATATTTAACGTAGAATACGATCCAAACCACGGAAAGGTCAATAGCCAACATGCAATTCCTAATTCACAACATCAGATGTGTGTAAAATGAGTCACACAGCATGTGGACTTACAAAGCTTTAAAATCGTATTTTTAAGTAAATGAGCTATATGGTAATTTGGAGTCTTACAGTTATTTTACCTTATTGTCTTGTTTTGTTATGTTTGTTTTGTTTTGTAATGCTGTAATGCTTCCATATATTGAATGAATGAATGAATTAATTAATTAATATGTGCCAGAACCAGCTGAGCAATGCGCATGCTCGAGAAACCTCTCCAAATAGTATCGCGATATCTGCATTAAGGGGTCAAAGTTTACTGTAACCATGTGTGTATTTTGTTGTAGGTAGGTAAGCAACTTATAGTGTGAACATTTTCAGTAAAACTTTTGTTGACATTATATGTTTTACACGTGGCGTTAATTTAGTTTGAGCCAGGTTCCTTTGTTGCGTGGAGAAAGGATGTACCCAATATGAGGATCTAGCGAGAAATGCTGAAAATCAGACCAATACTGAATGCATTAGCTAAAACCCATCTGTTCGCATATAACAGCGGAGGTAAGCAAACTTAGGCAAGTAGTTTGCTGTAGATACCACCAGTTTGGAATGTTGTCATGCTCAAGTCTGAGTCCACGGAAGGAGATCAAGTAGCTTACATGATTATAGTAATTCTCCATTAAATGTTTTGATGTTTCTATAGGTTGCCTTTTGAAGTCCCTCTGCACAATGAGCAGCGCAGATGTATCGCCAACTAAGCCACCAAAGAGAGTCAAAGAGGAAGACGGCGATTCTGCAGAGAAGGAGCTAGACACTAAACGATTAAAGTCGGACGGAGACCCTGCTGAAGATGAAAGGAAATATCCCAAAAAGAAAGTGGTGCTACTCCTTGCATACTCTGGAAAGGGGTACTATGGAATGCAGGTAATGGAGCCCATTCGTGTGCATTACTACTACATGAATGTTTTGTCTTGAATGACTTAAGTAGTTTCTGTATTTCAGCGAAACCCCGGAAGCAGTAAGTTTATAACTATTGAAGATGAACTCGTCACAGCTCTAATTAAATCTGGATGCATTCCTGAAAACCATGCAGATGATATGAAGAAGATGTCTTTCCAAAGGTGTGCCAGAACCGACAAGGTATTAAATACAGCAATATATGTATCAGCATTTTAAATAAGCGATTTTGTTATGAACCTGAATGAACTTTGGGCCTGGGGATGGGACACTTTTCAGGGTGTGTCAGCTGTTGGACAAGTGGTGTCACTGAAACTGTGGCTGATTGAAGACATAATTGAAAAAATTAATAAAAATCTTCCCGCGCAGATCAGAGTGCTTGGTACGGGTACAGTATTTCTACATACTATAGCATAGCAACTGAAATAATTTCACTTAGTTGCAAGTGATCATCAAAACCCTTTCAGTAGATTCCTTGATATTAATGTAATTGTGAACCAGTTGGTAGCCTGTAATACTTTTGGATAGATACTGTGGTTCTTATTCACACAGAATAGTGTGGTCCATTCATGAATGTGTAATTTCTCGACTTCACTAAGAGACACAGAAAAGCCTCTATAGAAAACTCACTTGGTGTTTGTGGTTGCAGGTCTCAAACGAGTGACTCAAAGCTTCAACTCCAAGAACAACTGTGACGGTCGCACGTATTCCTACATGCTGCCAACGGTGGCCTTTGCGTCTAAAGACTACGACGTCGAGACCGCCGCGGCGGCCTTCCGCCTGGCCCCGGAGACCCTCCAGAGAATTAACAGCCTGTTCGCCCTCTACAAGGGCACCCACAACTTCCACAACTTCACCTCGCAGAAGAGCCCTCAGGACCCCAGCGCCAAGCGCTACATCACGGAGATGTGGTGCGGCCAGCCCTTCCTGTGCGGTGACGCCGAGTTCGCGGTGATCGCCGTGCGGGGCCAGAGCTTCATGATGCACCAGATACGAAAGATGATTGGCCTGGTGCTCGCCGTCGTCAAGGGCTACGCCGACGACGACGTAATGGCGCGCAGCTGGTGCCAGGAGAAGGTGGATGTGCCCAAGGCGCCCGGGCTAGGTCTGGTGCTGGAGCGCGTGCACTTCGACCGCTACAACAAGCGCTTCGGCGGGGACGGCCTCCACGAGTGCCTGGAGTGGAAGCAAGAGGAGGCGGCGGTCAAGGCCTTCAAAGAGGCCCACGTCTACCCCAGCATCGTGGAGACGGAGCGCCTGGAAGGCTCCATGGTCAGCTGGATGGCCACGCTGCCCATCCACGACTTTGAGGTCGGAGGGGGGAGCCGGAGGCAGAAGCAGGTAGGGTGGGAAGTGTGAGAGACCGGAGTGGCCATGAATGCTTTGTAGGTGCTCACGGTTTGTTGTTCTTTTCAGGAAAATGAAGATGAGGGTAATGAATCGGATTAGAACAGCTGCCTTTCCACAATGTTCCCGTGGCAAGAATTCTTCTGGTATGGAACACTTGGAATGTCTTCCAAGAATGACGAATATATTTTAATTTTTTTTCCTTCAATGAAAAGAAATTTTTCTTTTCCTTTTTTAAGAGATGTTATGATTATAGAAACTCCGCTTTTCTTGAACTATTTGAGCATATTTTGTCCTATACATAAATAAACAACCACGAGACCTCAGACTCTGTTGTAAATCTACCATTCAAAAGCGGTTTTTATGGTTTTTGGAGCTTTCAGTTCATTAATGTGACTTAATGATTCAACAAAAGCGATACGTTAAGGTTTCTATATCTAGCTATCTCCCTCCTAGAATGCACTGTAATAATACAATGACCACAAATGTTCTGGATTCTGTATTATTTTATAAAGGCAAACTGAATGCTGTAAAACACAACGTGTAGATAAAACAGGTGGTCCTTAAGGAACATCTTATCTTAGTATATTCCAAATAGAAATGTGTTGGTGGAGCCTCTGTCTTCTCACAGTTTATATAAAGAATCTCGTCCATTATAGATGTTTATGCATTCTTAAACTACTTGAATAAAAGCCAGGTTATTTTAGCAACTTGTGGTTTTAGTCCAGACAAAAATGTTGGCCAAGAATATCTCCTCCTCCCTGTAGTAACTGTGTTGCAGGGTCGAACTCCAATGGAACCGCCTTGCTTGGATTCCGCTTCAGGTCTCGCTCCATCATCTGGGGACCAGGGCCAGATCAAGAATTAATATGCATAATAAACACATCAAGAATGCAAAGTGACCTGACAGCCAGTTTCACTTAAGGGTTTACCTTCTAGCACATTAACTGGATTTAGCATAATAGAACAACAGCTCTGAAAGGATAAAAGAAGGTAGCAATGTATAAGCAACCTATTGAAGCAGCAGTTTTTTTTGTGTGTGTGTGAATTACCTCCAAGTGTGTAATCTCTAGTAACTGGTGAATAACATCTTCTTGCTCTGAAAGGGGTGTGTTGATGATCATGGCAGCTTTAGCCACATCTGGGTGGTAGTGCTTCTGCAAAGTCTGGGAGGAGGTGACCATAATGGGAGGTTATGCAACGATGGTCCGAGTTCACTTTTTTGGTGTGTGTGTCAGCATAATCTACAGATACACTGTGTACATACCTTAATCTCCCATAGACTGCTTTCTAAGGCTCGACACTGGGCCGGGTCCTTTTCATCCATGAGGTAAAGGTCTTCACAGGGCTCTGTAAATATAAAGGCATTTATGTACATGCTGTGCAACGATTGTTTCCCCTTAAGTAGAAATGATTGCATACAGGTGTATCAAAATCACAAACAATATTTAAAAGGTAAAATCGGCTATTGAGAGCTAAATGTAAGATAATACACTTTGTCAAATTAAACACATCTATCCTTGCATTTCGCAGGCTTACCGTTCTGTGCGTCCGATACTCCTAAACAACCCTGGCACTACGCTTTGCTTCACAATGCATTTCAACGCGTGTGGTGTCCCTGTGGAGGAACGCAAAACCGATGCGGTTTTGATTTGAACTCGAAGCTAGCAAGAACGACTGACCATACCTTTTAATGTCACACTGTTATTGGGCTTGAATATGCTTTATCTTAAAAGGTGGAGTCAGCGATGCTGGAGAAAGATTATTTTGATTCTTAAAACAAAACCCCTCCCTTCAATGTCAGGGCCCCGTCAAACTACCAAATGTGTGGCCTCGCACAACACAGGCAAGCGCTCGGGCTGTACTTCACACGGACGCGTTGGCTATTTCTGTATACAAAAAAAGTGCTTTGATATTAGCCATATTTAGAACCAAGATTTTTATGTGCATAAATTAATGGTGTACCTAAGAGATTCGCTGGAAAGAAATATTTTTCATACGCCCACAACACTCATCCATTGCCGTCTGTAGTGGTGCTTCAGGCGCACAATGTTTGCGTGGACAGGAATTTTTGGAGGTGCGCGACAGTCCACGGTAAGTGTGCCAAGGCCTTCAGAAGCTCCACCCCCGTTTTCCCTAGAAACAAATTGCCATGGCTGGAACAGTGTTGCGCGGTGCGGTCTGCACCACGTTTTGTGTGTCTCATTTTACACAGCCAGTGTAGAACCATCAGACTTGCTTTCCAGCTCACACAAGGATAGCAAGTGAGACGATATTTGCTTAATTTGACGACAAAAAAAAAAAAAAAAAAAGCTGCCTCCACCTTTTAAGTGTGTGAGGACCAAGACCCACCGTCGGCGGCGCTGGGCCTGTGGATGAGGACCCTGCAGGCCGGGTGGCGGCGGATCAGGTTGCAGATGAAGGGCAGCACCATGAGCAGCGACGGAGCCGGGGCCGCAAGCGACAGACGTGCCATGCGCTTGGCAAAGGCTGCCACCAGGTACACTGGCAAATGACTGCAGGAACACGCACACATGTACACACACACAACATGAGATCAGGCGTTTTGATTGTAGTTTATATAGCCAACATATTGTAGTAGTACTATTGAGTCAATGCCAGACCTCTGCTCCTGATCTAGACTCTTGCTAACCTAACCCGTGTCAGTAGAGCTCATTTCCTAGCTTGCGGTAGCCTGGCTCCGCCAGACTATTGCCCTCAGTTTAATATTAAAGTCTGGACAACCCTATTGGCATTGGCTTTTCCACATCCACCGTGCTGACGGCCCGTTCAGGGCCGCCCTGATTGGGTATAAAGTGTGTGTTTCGAAATGGCGGTAAAGCTAGATGTGGCGATCAAAACAATTGGTTTAAGGCTATCTAATAGTTTCAGAATTAACTACAGGTCTACGCCCAGTGGGGGGGGCAACAACTGGGAACACTTCCCAACGGCGTGTGTGTAGATCATATTTACAAAGTGCATTTTGGGTCTGGTTACACTAGACTAAAGCTTGTGGCATCACGCGTCATATATTATTATTATTATTATTATTATTATTGTGTTAAATGCAGATAATGTCATGGCACCGCTATGCATGGACATAGTACATACAACCCACAAAACGTTACCAGTGCTAGGAAGTGGAATGCCTTACGTGGAGGAGAGGAAGACATTGGCCAGGTGGAAGAAGCGTGCCCTGTATTTCGCGTGGAGAACAGAAGGCTCCAGCAAACTATACAACTTCTTATAGAAGTCCGGGTATTCTCTGCAGAGGGGTGCGTAAGAAGGGTTATGTAGCAGAGCGTCGCCTGAGCATTGCATGAATGCAGACAGTCTGGTCTCTGATTGTTTCAGGCTGGTTATGTTTACACTTAAGACCGAAAATAAATACACAAAAGTGCTACATGTTTGACATTCGTCAATCCCATCGACTCATTGGCTGACAGCAAAAGGCCACTCACAGGTTGTGTTGATGCATGAGGACAAACAGACCATTCAGAGCCAGCAGGCTAATTGCTCCTCCTGGACAACAAGACAAAAAGTACAATCATTAGAAATCATATAGCGCATGTCCTCTGGCTGCTAAGAGCGTCGCTTGTTCTGGCTGTTAGCTTACCAACGTCATAGGCAGCTGTGAGGAAGTCAATCATGAGCGTTGGATTGCTCATGTGAGGTAAGATGGACTCATGGAGAGGCACCAAAACCTTTTTGTACATGTCATTTGGCAACTACAGAACAAAAAACATGCGGAATTAATAACGATGAAAGACAAGAATAGACTTTGTAATGCAGTGATGTTTGTGTGTAGAACAAAGACATTGTGAGCAAATATTTTCGTTTAATTTTTATTCAGAATAGTGTATTAATCCCAAGGAGGGCAATTTATTTGCAGCTTACCCCACCCACAAACCTTTAGTGTTACATTTGAACACAGCTCAACAAACGAGGTCAGTGTAGGACAAGTACATTTTAAGAGGTTACTGTGTGTTGACCATGAATTACCTTATACTTGAGAAAGCCAAGCCACATCCTCTCGAAGGCACGTCTGTGTTCCTATGATGAGATGAACAACATGTAAACCTTGTTCACAAAATGTTTTTTTGTATAAAAGACCAAGCATTGAGAAAACACTGTACCTACATTCAATTTGGCCACTTTCCAGTCCTTATGCTTTTCTAAAAAATAAAAAATAAATCAGTTTACTTCATTTAAAAAAGCTATAATTAATCTATGTTCTGGTCAAAGGATTGTAAGAAGCAAAGCTTGTATCTGACCTTCCTGTTTGACCAGGAAGTTAGTCATAGCAGCCTGCTTGCTTGGCATGTTGATGTTGGACATTAAGGTGAACACGTTGTTCTGGTAGATAGGCACTTCTTCCTGCGTGAGAAGATATATTACAAAAATAACCAGTATTCAGCAAATCATACAGATTGGGTCTGATATCGGTGGTTCTCAAATCTGTATCTTATCTCTTGATCTATAAACCAAAAAAAGTTTATAAAACCTACTGATCTATTTAGTCATATGTAAATAGAATATATCTGGAATAATTCATTTTCATTATTATTCTTATAAAATGCTATATTTCAATGTTCTCATGTGAACCCAAGTAACCCTTGGGTTCGCAACAGGGTTATGAACCCCCAGAAACGATGCCCTTGAGACATCCATGTAGTGCTTTATTCAAGTGGACATGCTTACCCCTTTGCTTTTACTCATGACCGTGCCCACGTTCTGACGAACTGAGCTCATAGTGTAATAGCGAACATCCTCCATCTGAAGGTAGTCATGGAACTTGGAGATAAGTGGGGAACAGTCTTCTGTGTTAGAGAGCAATCTCTGTACCACCTCCTGGTTAAGTACATGAGCATATAACAATTACTTTACATACACTGCTTGTGTAACAATATTGCATCGGGAATTGTATCCATACTCCATCCATAGCATTACATCTCAGCAGCAGTATTCATATACCTATATAGTTAAACTACCTGTATGAGTTCCCTTGGAAAGCTTAAGTGCTCACTCCAGTCTAAATCTTCCAGCGGACATTTGACTTGAGCAGCAGCAAACTTCATCAGAGCAGACAAGGCACTTTCCTAGATTTAAACAGTATGTTACGAAACAACATACACCACTCCAAATACTGGATAATGTAGGTTTAATTAAATGTTAAAGTTACACAAAATACATCATTTTATATATA
>JAODOY010045959.1:12500-19399 GCA_025399855.1 Forbesichthys papilliferus | reverse complement strand
TCCTAGTGTGTGTGTTTGTGTGTGTGTGCGAGCGTGTGTGTGTGTGTGTGTGTGTGTGTGTGTGTGTGTGTGCGAGCGTGTGCGTGTGTGTGTGTGTGTGTGTGTGTGTGTGTGTGTACCTTGATGCCATTGCGTACAGTGACCACCGGGGGCTGCCTAGGCATGGAGGAGATGGTGATGGTGCACATCTGGTTGTCAAGGCGATTGTTGTCGCCGTCGTACACCACAAAGTGAAAGATGTCCGTAACTGGCTGGCTGCCTGTCGCAGAGGAAGTGATATACCTGTGGACATGAAACACATAAGGCCTGGATTTACGAATATTCAAAATAAAGAGTGCTAAATCTATTTATTCCGTTTAACCATTCGGTCCATATCAACGTAATTTAATTAAATTCCAGTCTGTTGATTTCACCATTTAAATTCCACCAACACAAAACTATCAGAAGTGATTTCAAGCAGGTCTGGTTCGCTAAACCTTCTGTGCTGGAACAAAATATCTGTACTCTTTGAAAAAGCTTTCTACAAAAAAAAGAAAGTAAAGTGTTCCTATATGACATTTCCTGCCACTAGATGGCACCAGCATGTAAGGCTGTAAAACGCTGATTCGGCTATTGTTCGTGAACAATGGATTTTTTCTAAAGGCAAATATTGAGGCTGGGCTGCGACAGTGTTTCACCAACTCAGGGAGAGGGTTTAACAGTTGACCCTCTGCACTAAATCTCACTTCCTACATTATGTTCGTAATGCAGCTGCCATCTTAAAATGATAGGCTATTAGGTCTGAGTGTTTAATCAGTGAGACCTTGGCCAACAACCCGTGTCACTGAACATTATGAGGAAACTGCGGCTGAATTACTTGTTTTACTGCTAATTGCTCAGTTGTCTTATCAGATACATCTACACTAATGTTCGTGAAATGGTGGCCTTATGACAAATTTTAAGATTCAAGGAATCAGCGTGCTTTGAATAACTAGTGCGTTCAGCTGTTACACTCAAAAAAGTAACGTTAGTTCCAAAATCCCATCAGGATTCAATAGATGTTTAACATATAAAATAAAGGTCCTATATACACGACTGTCACAATCTCATTGTCACATGACTAAAATAACATTAATAACACATTTCTATGTAAATATACAGTGTATAGTAATTCCATCTTAAATAATGACATCACACTTTCTCTGTGTGTGTTGAAATCCCAGATCCTGTTCTTTGTCAACATAGCTGGGACAGCCTGTGTCCATGTGTGTGTGTGTGTGTGTGTGTGTGGCCCACAGAGCATGTGACTTTGTCTGAGATGCTGGCGCTCTAGTGCGACATCTAATGGCAGACAATATAATACACAGTTGCTCCAGGCATACATTTTGTACGACTTCTCCACTTCAAGCTACAGTAGTTCTATTTGAAGGGGCTTCCCAAGGACCCTTCCTAGGTCCACTATGATTTAAATCGCCCCTTAAGTCACCAGTGTCAGAACGGTTCTGAGGGGTCGCTGACCTGATGCGCTTCTTGTCAACATCCTCCATTGTGAAGGAGGAATATTCCCGGAGCTCCTGGTGGTCCTGGCTGGATCGACTTAGGGTCAGGATGCCATACATTGGCACTGACACCAGTTGGATTCGGATCTGCTCGTCCGGAGAGGAGTCGTCCTGAAGTTGGAAAATAGTGAAGTAGACAGAATAATATGCATATCATCTAAACTAGGGTTCACCAATCCTGGTCCTAGAGGGCCGCTGCCTGCATGTTGTAGATGTCTCCCTGCTCCAACACACTGTCCTGCATGTTGTAGATGTCTCCCTGCTCCAAAACACTGTCCTGCATGTTGTAGACGTCTCCCTGCTCCAACACACTGCCCTGCATGTTGTAGACGTCTCCCTGCTCCAACACACCTGATTCATATGATTGGGTCGTTAGAACGAGCAATATATTTGAATCAGCTGTGTTGGAGCAGGGAGACAGGATTGGGGACCACTGATCTAAACTGTTGTTATATGCATTAGTCCTGTATTTTATATTACACACTGCTTAAAGACTCACTGAGGCTCCACCAGTCATTTATTGCTCTTCGTGAATATAGTTTTATTAGCTATTACCCTGCCCTGCATGTTTAAGATGTCTCCCTGCTCCAACACACCTGATTCTGTACGAACCCTGAAGGTGGCCTTGAACAAGCTGGCTAAACCCTAACCCTAATGGAATATTCATTGTGAGAGTGCTGTAGGGTTGGGCCGATATACGATGCCATAGCCATCGCCGATGACTAACAGGCATCACGATGTTTTGCAGGCATCTTGATTTAACAAATACATTTTTAAAAAGTGGTGAAAAAGTGGCAAAGCAGCGTTCAGACAAAGGTATAAATACATAGTGAGGCACGCCGAATTGCTTTAATAAGGATCACCTGACTTCTCTCTTTCCCCTCTCTCTCTCAAACTCAAACACACCCACATACGCTGTATCAATCCGTCTCGATGTCTACATAGCAATCAATGCATTATGCTAACGTAATGCTAACAACAGCAAAAGGAAACAACGTCATAGTTTACTGCTCGTGCTCGCTCACTCTGCTGTAGACGACGGTGTCTAACGTGATATGATTGTTCGCTAGCTGACGACAATCGCTGTCTGTCCATATTTTGCGTGAATTATATGAGCAGATAAACCCTGCACACCACTTCAGAAGAGTCCTATTTCATTAGGTAGGCTGTACACTCGAAGTAGCTACTGATAGATAAAGTGGAACTATTTTTACTGACTACATTTAAAAAGTAGAAGAAAAGTAAGGAAACACGATTAGGGGAGAATGGGTTTAGATTATAAGTAGCCTACTGTCTGACCTGCTTATAGTCATTTATTAACTACTACTTCAATTTAATTATAATTAGAGATTTTTTTTGTTTGTTTGAGGTTTAATAAATTAGGATAATGAAAAAGGTATATTGTCCACCACAACATCACAATGTATTAATGTGCCAATTTAGTAGACATCAACCATAGTATGCTAATTTAAGATGATGCTAAATTAAGACTATGATAAATTACCATATGATAAATTAGGATTATGCTAAATTAAGACTATAATAAATGACCTGATTATGATAAATTACCTGATTGATCTGTGAACCCAAACAAAGAATTGGGTTGTAGTGAATTGACCAATCCCAAGCCCTGCCCACCTAAATTACTCTAACTATGTTGGGAAAACACAGACAGTTGACTTGCTCAGATGTTATTGGAAGACAGGGCAAAAAGGGGCGGGGCTTGGGGTCTGTCAATTGGATTTAACCAGTGTGCACCAATAGGGGGCACTCACGGTGTAGGCCAGGTGGGCGCGTCCCAGCACGGTACTGCTCTCCCCGCCCACCACCAGGGACAGTGATGAGGCCGGGTCGTGCTTCGGGCCGGCGCCCCCAGCCACCGCCACCTGGACCACCGTGGTCGCCATGGAGACGCCGTCGCTGACGGCGAAGGTGATGGAGTCGCCACGAGCAGAGCGGCCGTCGTGCTCGTACAGCAGGGTCTCCCGGGTGATGTCACCGTGAGTGAAGGTGGCACCTGAGGGGCAGAGGGCATTGTGGGTAATGGTAAATATGTTGTTAACTGTGTGTGTGTGTGTGTGTGTGTGTGTGTGTGTTTGTGTGTAAGTAAATATGTTGTTTACTGTGTGTGTGTGTGTGTAAGTAAATATGTTGTTTACTGTGTGTGTGTGTGTGTGTGTACCGTTGCCCATGGCAGTGGGGGGCAGGGTGTCTGTCCTGAACAGCGTGCCATAGGTGGGGGCCTCCACCAGCTCAAACTCCAGCTCATCTGGAGTGGTGTCTGCATCGCTTACATCCAGCTGTTGTGCTCCTGCACTCACACACACACACACGCACGCACACACACATACACACAGACGCACGCACACACACAAACGCACGCACACACACATACACACGCACGCACGCACACACACACACACACACACACACACACACACACACACACACACAGTAAGACAAGATGTAATACAACTGTACCCATCTTTAGCCGAGTCAACAAGCTGGTAGAAGGATAAACAAACATGCTGCCACCGTCAGGTGTGAAGATTGTATCTAAAATACAAAACCTATTCCTCCAAATAATTACTTCAGCAGTCGCTGAACTCACTTCTGCAAACATGGTTTCTCCTCAGGGTCGGGATACCTCTTCAACTGGATAATATCATTCGGTTTAATTTGGAATAAAGTTATTACTGCTGTGTATGCTAGTAATATCTGTGTTTGTTGACCACTACGGGCAGAGCAGAATATAGCGGCATACAAATACAGGTCTTTTAATCAAGTAATTAACTACAGCTGGGTTCCTCTGCACGTGTGTGTGCGTGTGTTGTGTACCTAGGTGAGCCTTTTCCCCAAGGCTGACCTCCAGCAAGGGGTCTAGTACTAGGAAGACAGGAGGCTGCTGGTGATTTGACAGCAGGTGGACAGCAAAGTCCAGCTCTGGCGTAGTGTGTTGTCCATCTGACACTGAACACACAAACACGCACACGCATGCGTGCAAGCAGAATAAACAGAATGATTAGGTCAACACAAACACACAAAAGTATCTCTTAGCTCTGTCGTGCGAGAGCAAAGCATTCTGAGACAGAACTCTTAATAAGCTTCACGGGGTGAACTTGCATTACATAACTGTAATAATTGTACTGTATATCGCCTAAAAATAACACAAGTTGTTTAAAAGGCAGATAAAACGCAAGCAATCGTGACAAAACGTTAAGGTGCAAAGTCGTTAACCTTGTTAAAGTTGCAGAAGAATCTGTCATATCAGTGTGAGCTTAATGTCATGGCACATACAAGAATAGCCAATTATCAAGTCTGCGTACATTGCTAGCATTTCCCTGAAGAGTTCATTTAAAAGGTCGCGTCAGTTTAGACAGATTTGGCAAATCGACAAATTAACTATCGAATGCCAGCGACGTTTTAATCGTGTTCATTTGGTGTTGACATTAATCTTTGCTAGAATACAATATACGCAATAACTTAACTAGGTGTTCTTATTTTGTAGGAACTGTTTAAAAACACACCCATATCTGCACCCCTTTGACACCTTCAATTAAAACATTTATTTTCCTTTTTCTCTCTGACTCAGACCATTACAGTTCTCCAGAGAGAATAATATAACCAGTTGGTTGTATTATTATGGCAAACATTGCTGTTTAATAATAGTTTGTGAACTTGAAGAAAGTAGCACATCTCATTAATATCAGCCAGCCAATCAGAAGTGTGTAGCAGGGGACAGGGCGGGGCTAGAGTGTTTGTCACATGCAAGAGCTCGTGGCCCCTCGCTGGCATGCGGAATAGAGCAAAGAGGGAAGTAGAAATCAAGGAAATGTTAAGAAAGGGAGAGGAGAAATGTACAGATGTGTGGCTACTGCGGCATACACTAACTACTGCTGCAGTTTGCTCTGGGGAAAAACGCTGCCTGGAACATTCAAAAGCAGCTCTTTGTTACCCAGCTGTCAGAACATACACGAAAATGGATCTTGTAATTTGTCTGAGAGACTCAACGATACATTCAGGTTTAATGCATGCACTGTATTGTAGCAGGAGCGTTGCAGTAGATTCAAGACATCGATCACTGTAGACTACTAATGCAGTATGTGTGAAGGATTACACAGTAAAAAACAGTAAGGAATTAAATATTGTGATGAAGGGATTTTTTTTCTGAAGTAAAAAAAAAAAATTATTAAAATGCTGTGATGAACTTTTTTTTTACATTGTCAAAAATATGATGGCGAAGGATTTTCTTTTTACCATGGAAAACAAACTTATATTAATAATATAATTTGAAGACCTGCTGCAAGTCAACCCAAGAGCTGAAGACCTAGATGGGGATGAACAATGGGAGATGAAGGTGTGAGAAAGGAAAGGAATATTTGCTCTGTATTTGGGTGTCTCTACCTGTGAAATAGACGCTCAGTGACTCGGGCAGGCCTGTTGGGATAAACAGCGGTTAATAACAGCTGCATGGCTGTGAGCAGAAAGCAGGTACAGTAATGGTAAATGGACTGTATATAGCTTTTCCAATCTACTGGCTGCTGAAAGTGCTGTGTAAAGGACTACCTCACATTCATCCATACATTCATACACACACATTCACACACACATTCATACACGCACATTCACACACACATTCATACACGCGCATTCATACACACACATTCACCCATACATTCATACACACACATTCACACACACATTCATACACACGCATTCATACACGCACATTCACACACACATTCACACACGCATTCATACACACATTCATACACACATTCATACACACGCATTCATACACACGCATTCATACAAGCACATTCATACACGCACATTCATACACACGCATTCACACACGCATTCATACACGCACATTCATACACACACATTCACCCATACATTCATACACACGCATTCACACACACATTCATACACACGCATTCATACACGCACATTCATACACACGCATTCACACACGCATTCATACACGCACATTCACCCATACATTCATACACCGATGGAGTTGCAGCTATGCAAGGCACCATCCAACCAGCATGTTGTGCTGCACCAACGGGTTGTGTCTGTACAGAGTGTCCAGATGACAAAGGATGCCCTGCTAAGCTCACAAATGAATATTTCTATCCATCAAATATCTTTGTTACACCAATATTCTGCACGGGAAACAGTTTGTATACAAAGATGACGTAGAGCTAATTCCTTTTGCATACAAAAAGGCGAGGCGTCCGCTAAGGAGCTGAGATACAGTGTGTCTGCAGGAGATATGAAATATACATAAACAGCCTGAGCTCTCGTTGCACAAAGACGTGTGTCCACAGAAGTGTAAACCTGGGCCTTTAGCAC
>JAODOY010045959.1:0-7500 GCA_025399855.1 Forbesichthys papilliferus | reverse complement strand
TCAGCCTCTGTTTGCATACATTTTCAAAATAATTATAATTAAAAATAATTATATGTAACGGAGTCGACGACGGAAGACAGAGTTGTTTATCTGCCCAAACACGGAAATCTTAACTGAGCCGTTAAGGAGACAAAAAAAATAGACAGGCAACGAGCCAGCTTCAGTAAATAAAGCACTCTAGGCTACTCCCCCTGGTTGATGTGGTTTTAATAACACGTTGCGCGTCTCAAGGCAGGGGGGCCTAAATTGACAGGAGACCTATATCTCAATATCTGACGGTCATCTTTATTATCGGGTGTTGCATGCAGCAAATACACGCAGGTTGTCATGGATGTAATGCGTGAAGATTATTTATAAATATTCGCAGGCTTTTGGGGTTACATAATCGCACAACGCCACATCGCGGTTTCTATTGAGATGTGGTTAATCGTGCAGCCCTAATATAAGGATATTTTACAGTCATCCAGTCTGCCTGGCTGACTGCTGTTTTCTGCAAGGTGCAAAGCAAGACAGCTTAGTGTGTGTGTGTGTGTGTGTGTCTGTGTGTGCTAATGCTTGTGTGAGTGTGTCACCTTGTCCCTGTGGTAGAGGCCTAGTGATGTCGTACACCAGCTCCTCACTGGGAGAGTCTGAGTCCACGAAGGACAGAGCTGAAGGACGGATCTCTGTCACGCGGTCCTCTAGCGCCTGCTCGCACACACACACACACACACACACACACACACACACACACGCACGCACAGCTTGATGTGATCCAGATTTTGTGGACACACACAAACACACACACACACACACAGACACACTAGCGGTGCACGATATTGATAAAATGTGATATTGCGATATTGAGCATAAAAATTGCAATATCGATATTAATTTTGACATTTTTTACATAAGTTAAAACACAAAGGTTATGGAAAAATGCATAAAAATATATTCATAACATATCAAAACAAACAAGTTTCCAACTGACAGTCATATTGGACTCATACATCAACAGTCATACCAAGCTACCGAGGAGGCATTCGTTTGGCCACTGATGTTTCCTCTTCATCTCTATTATGTCATTAGCTTCCTCAGCCACACATCTTACTGTTCTGTCTAAATCAAACACAACTAAGCCACACAGCCAACGGACGCATCTCTCCACTAAATAAACTGAATATTGCACTCCCTGCAACATTTTTGATTTGATATTACACAACGTGATACTGCGATAACGATAACAAACACACACACACACACACACACACACTCACACATATACACACACAGACACACACACACACATATACACACACATATATACACACTCATACACACACACAGTGCTCTCGTCTCTTACGGTGATCTGCAGGTCACAGTCTGCGGCCAGCTGGGGGAACCCTGGGGTTTGAGGCAGGACGCCGATGGTGAAGGTCTGGGCATCGCTCAGGCTGTCTGCCTGGCCGTCTGTGGAGACCTGGGACACACACACACACACACACACGCCTCTGAAACTCCAACTAACTAGACATAATTAAGTAAACCGCACAAAATGTACAAAATGTGATGAACTAAAATGTCTCAGCACAACAACACCACCTAAACACAGATAGCTGATGAGCGGTCTTTGCAAAAATGCAAAAATGTATTGTCCATTTTAATTTTAATGAATCTGACAAATCGTTTCCTGCTAATAAAGAAAAGTTACTGTAAACCAATGACCTATTACAGTAACAGTAAGTACTGTTACTGTAATACCTCACCGCTTTACGTGTCGGGACAGCTGGTCTTGTTGCTCATGTCTCTCAAATGATCTCTTCAACACACTTGTTCACCGGTACCTCTTTGCAATGAGGCTACGGGGCGCATGGGAAATGTAGTCTTTGCTTTGATAGTGCTTTTAAAAAACCAACAAGATGCTCAACTGCCAACATAAATGTAGAGATTCTCCTCTGTAATGATGCGAAGACCCCTCCATGAACATGAATTTACATTTAAATGGAAATTCAAAAGTTTTTAAAGTTCCTTAGGATAGAACTGAAGCCCCACAGAAACCTCTTCTCATGGACCTCTTCTCTTCCGGAGGGACTTTTTTTGTATCCCTCCTGACAGCCCTTAGCTTAATTTAAAGCCTGCTTATCTTCCGGCCAAAATACATCTATTCTCTGTGGATCCTCCGCTCCCATTGGTCAGTATAGCGTAGGATACTGACCAATGGGACAGTGCCGTCAGGGTGTTGTGCCTGAAGATCATTCCACTGCTTCATTCACTACAGTCATTCTCGAGCAGTGGTTTAGTGCATTACAGCACTTTGCTGTAACACCAAATGATCCACGGAATGTGTATCTTGAAGGGATTCAAATACTGTATCTCTCCCTTTCTTTACCGAGCACTGGTATACCTTGTCCCATTGGATGAAATTAAATATTCCCCGTTCTCACAACCACCTGTCTTCAAGTGTCACGGAGCCATGGCGTTATACTGTGTGTGTGTGTGTGTGTTTGTGTGCAACTGACTGCTAACATTTGACTATTGCAGTAGGAATACTGTATAGTCGAAGTGTACGGAAGCAAAAGTGCCAACGCGAAGGTGCCAAGGCTGTGGACCGCCATATTTCCCACTACCTGTCTCACACCATCTCAAAATGGTGGCGTACACGAAGCACAGTGCTCGGCGCGGAAAAACCAAACGTAAACGTCGGTTTAATCTCTGACGCAGTGCACAGACACTTGGCAGGGTTTCAAATTGACACGCCTCTGCTCCCGGAAGCTCGGCGTCAGAGCCTCACGAGAATGAGAATAGCTTCTGAATTCTAATGCAGGTAATTAAAGAACATTAAGGGATGCAGGACACCCAAAGAGAGGATTAGAGATATCTGGAAGATCCCAGCTGCTGCTTGTCTGTCAAACGCCAGACTCTCTTTAGAGACCCAGGGAAGAGGGAAACACTGCTGCACACCAACATTTTTAACCGCGGAACAATAGCGGCACATCGATTTGACCGGAGCCTTGGATTCGCGGCTAATACGTGGGTAATTTCCTCTAATGTGCGCTAATGGAGGTAAATCGCTAGGTGTGGGCGAGACGAGCGAAAGCCAAACAAACAATCAGTCAGAATAAAGACGAGGAGGAGGAGGAGGAGGAGGTGGAGGAGAGAAAAGAGTAGACAGGACGTGTGTGTGCGGTGGGAGGCATATTGGAGAACGGTGTGTCATGTTTCATCTCCCTTTCGCGTTTGGGGTGAAACAACGTTATGATGGCCTCTGGGTTTTCCTGTCACCGTTTGTAGATTGCATTTATGTTTGTTTGGTGTCTGTGCTCAGGTCACCCACAATGGCACCCTTCTCCTGTCAAGAGAAATACCCCAAGGAGAAGATTCACACTGAAGTCTCGAGAACTACGACAAGGACGTTGTCTGTACCTCAATCTTCATCATAATTCAAAGGCGTGTTATGATAGACAACGTGTTTTTGTCTTGCTGATTGAGGTAATATTTAAATGAAAACATTGGCGCTACTCATTGGCGTTAAATTGCTAGGTTTGCTATTGAAAAGATACTTTCTGCCATTAGATATCTTGCTTATAAGGACTTTGACATCACCAAGATGGCTGCCGAAAGGGCCATACATGCCTGTAGAGGCTTTGACCTCACCAAGATGGCTGCCGAGTAGCCCGTGTGTCCCAGTGGAGGAGCCTATGACAGGAGACTCACCTGGAACTGGAAAGCGTCCCTCTGGGGCCCGGCAGCACCGCTGTGCCGGTACCAGACGGCGCCGTCCTCCACATCCTGCTGGGTGAACGAGGTCGTTGCCGTGGTGATCGCATCGTCCGGGCGCCAGCCTTCTGCGGGGCCGTCCGCCGGCATGGGAACCAGGACCACCTCACCTGGGCGGAGCCAAAGGTGGAGTCAGCAAGAATGGATAAAGTGGCGGCACTTTTGGAAAAAGGGGGACGATTTTTCACCCTTAATATAGACCAGAACAACCCAGCGTTCCATGCAAGTCAATGGAAGTCCACGTATTTCACACATTATTTGTCTCTGGGGGCGTTAACGGGTATTCTGAGTATATAACATTCATTTTTAAGTACCTACGATCAGTCTGAGGCCACAGCAGTGTTTCTGCAGCAAACTGTTTTAAGGTGAATAGACTTTGTTTCAGGTCATGCGTGGTAGATTTAGCTGTCTGGGCGCTGCCTACGTCAGAATGCTGACACGCTTACCTAAGAGACCGGAAGCGTTCCATCTTTGCTTTTATTGAAATGCATTACAGTGCTCCATATTTGTTATTATTGCAGCATCTTTGGTGGAGTCAGCTACGCTGGAGAAAGATTATTGATTTTTGAAGTCAAAATCAAAACAAAAACAACTCTCCTTTCAATGCCATAGGGTGCTCCCTCATAAGATCCACCCCCACACATTGGACAGGCATGGCCAAGACTATAATAGTGTTGTTTGGTGCGGTCTGCACCACTTTGTGTTCCTGTTTACAGAGCCAGGGGTGTGTAGAAACTCCACGTTATACTTTAACTATATTCAGCTAGTGGACTGTGAGGAGATATTCTCTGATTTGGACAAAGTGTATTAGTTAACAATCACTGACTTAATTGACCCTTAAATGTAACGTCAGCTATTATTGCCAGCTAAATGTAAGCTAATACAATTTTCGTCAAATTAAAAAAATAGCTTCTCCTATTGTGCTATTTTACACATAGAAATGCATCGAAATGCATCGGGAGAAAAAAAAAAGTCTGGGTATTTTGTTATATATATTTATAAAAACCAATAAGAAAAACCAATATTGAGATGAAACTTTTTTTTTTCACAGTAAAAAATAAAAATAAAAAAAATAAAAAAAATTCTGATTAAGGGATTTTTTTTTCCAGTTATTTTTTTAAAGGTGAGAATATTTTTTTTCTAAAAACAGTAACAGACACTGGGAGAAAACATTTTTGCTGAGATTTTTTTTCTCCTGCACTAAGAAACTTTTTTCACAGTAAAAAAAAAAAAATCTACTATTAGAAAAAAATGATTTGTGATTAAGGGATTTTTTTCCCCCCAAAGTTATTTTTTTTAAATAAATAGCTGGTGAAAAAAAAACAGTAAGGAATTAAATATTGTGACGAAGGGATTTTTTTTTTTTTACAAAGTAAAAAAAAAAAGAAAAGTGAGAAAAAACAGATTCAATATCTGACACTACTGTAGTCACATAGTTTACTTTGCGATGCATTTCTATGTGTGAAGCACCACCGCCACAGAGGACCGCAGAATGATACGGCTATGACTTGGAAGTCAGCAAGAATGACCGACCCTGCCTTTAACGCTGGGTATACATTTGAGCGATAGCTTTGTGTGGTATCGGAGGCACAGACCTAATCTGTCGTGCATCCTGTCATATGAGCACTCATGCCAGCCGGTTTCAATGATCTCCTGTCTAAACCACGTTGCTGACAGCTGACATGAGCACAATGGAAAGCTGAAACGCAACAAGACTAGTTTAGATGCAACGCTGCTTTAGCTGTGGCAGCAGAAGCCTTGTCTGTTTTAAACAGGAGAGGTAGTTTTTCCTCCAGCTCTGTAAAGTTGACAAGCCATGAAGCCCTCACAACTTCTTGCTTGTCAACAATGTGAGCACAGGGATCGTCATTCGTAACAAAAACATGAGCGGTGTGTGAGCACATCTGTCTTGAGGACTCCACCATCTAGATTCGATTGCACAGCGAGGGCTCGATCGACTGGCTTCATTTCGTCACACAGTGTATACTGTGTACCCGGCTTATTGAAGCCTTGCTAGGTCTCTGGCAGGAGCACACAAATGAGCAGAAGGCTGTAGTACCGTATTTGGGGCTGCCGTCATCTGAGGTCAGGATGGTGTAGACGATGTCGTTGGCGCTGGTTCCTTTAAGCTCCGCCTGCATATACCTCCTGCCCAGGCGAACCATGCCACCTTCTCTCACCCAGGTCCCAGGAGTCGACAGCACTCGAGGAGCCCGGGACATCTGGCAAAACACGCGCACACACGCACGCACACACACACACATGCAGACACGCACACACCCGGCACACACGCAGATACGCACACACACACACAAACGAACACATGAAAAACACAGGCACACACGCACACACACGCACACACACACATACACACACACACACACACACAGAGGATTTAGGCATCCATTTAAACCCAGGCCAACTGCAGATGCCAGCACTATAATCACGGGACAGATTTCAATGCAGGCCAGCAGGATAGTGCAGGCAGCTACCTATCAATCATCCGTCTCCTGTGAGTTTAGAGGTGTGGACTGGAGAACGGGTGGTTAAAAGTGGGGACGTGAATGTAGCCTTGTGAGACCACCATGATCTCGCCAGCTACAATTTTATTTAGCTGATTATCTGTATGGAACCCCTCAGTGTTTGTTGCCAGAGTACAGAACAATTGGGCCAATCAGCAATAGGTGTATCCTAAAATGATGACAACATTGTACATCGTACTTATCGGTACCACAGGCGCTCTAGCTGATTTTACAGTCAGCCTGATTGGGTGAGATTAAAGGACAAAGTCCAATCGTATGCAAGTTTGTTTGAAATGTACTAGCACCACCTTCATCACAAATGTCAAAGTCAAACTGCAGCTCGTGAGTTCAGGGTGCTTCTCTTGAGCGTTATACCGTCATGATCTTGTGGTGGGTGGTGAGAAACGATTACGGGAAGAAAACATGAACATATACGAAACAGAATATGGACCATAAATCGTTACAGAATGTTCCTCCGGGGGGTTATAACGTTTTAGCTCTGGTTTTCTCTCAGGGCACATATCTAGCTATAATGAGAAAGGACTACTAGTGAGAAATGTACTCGCATCGGTTGTTTATGATAAAAGCACTCGCTAATGTAAAAGATAAATATAAATGTAGAAATGTGGTTGAGGCTTTTACTACATCTTTATGTTATTATCTTTTATCTTGATGAGGCAGGAACACGGTGGCAAAACGACAATGTTGAGAACACTGAACTGAAATGCTACTGCACATTTGGGATTAGGAATCAGAAACCTCTAAAACCGCCGATTTAGAGCACCAACTGGTGACTTTAGCAGATTTGTATGTTTACATGGGAATGCCAGGTGACATCAGAGTTCCTCTGTAGGGGTTTTTACAGAGGCGAGTCAGCATCGATGCATGTGAAGCAGACAATGCAGGGAGACATTCTGCTTCAAAGTGAAGCGCCATATTGATTCCTGTGTCCTCATAGCTTGTCCAGGACACACATTTGACATTTTACAATAGTCTCTAGTCATTGCCATTATCCGGAATATATGCAAGTGTCCAACCTCACTGTAGGTCAACACCATACATCAGAAATATTACAACTGTCAAGCTCGCTGTCAGCTCCACCAGTCAGTATAAGGCACATAAAACTTGTAAAACTTGTAAAACATAAAACTCTCAGCTCCATGTTAAATGTGCATAATCTGCTCAGGTTGTAGTTATATATACTGTCTCTGTCTCTCTCTCT
>JAODOY010045948.1:0-19400 GCA_025399855.1 Forbesichthys papilliferus | reverse complement strand
TCTCTCTCTCTCTCTCTCTCTCTCTCTCTCTCTCTCTCTCTCTCTCTCTCTCTCTCTCTCTCTCTCTCTCTCAGCCCTGCCACTCCAACATGGGCACTAAACCCACAGTAACGTGTCGTAAACCTCTAAACCGTGCCTAGGTGTGTAACGGTGTAAATATGTCACTGTGTAATTTCCACTACAACTGTCATTGTTTCATTACGGCAGCAAAAACATAAATTATTAGCGATGGGAATCACCAGAGGCCCCACGATATGATGTTATCACGATACTTATGCCACAAAATTATATTATTGCGATATTATTCGATATTTTGCAATGTATTCTCCCACTTCAAATTATGTCCGAAAAGGAAAACTTTGACAATATTGGTCTGCAAAATGTGATTGTCAAGCCGTCATAAATATTGTAAACACCAAGTTCAATTCTCATGTGCAATTTATATAATGAAATATACTTGGCGTCCATGTATCGATAAAGTATTGCCATGGGAAATATTGCGATACTACGTTTAAAATTACAAACATATAATACACATAACATCACAAATGTACATAATGTGTTAGACATCATTACTGGCAAGTTGTGGCAACAATGTGTTGTTAGCATATTTTGTGCCGATGATCTTGAAAAGTGTTGTCATTCATTTAAATACATTGTTCCCACATGTTGACTTGAAACGCGGTGCCTCTTTAAACTACAATATATATTCATTTAGTTTATATATTTATATTTATTGTAAATGCGGTTTCTTGTGCTGCTTGTTGACCTGGGAAAAGTGCTTTCTGTTGTTTTGACCCTGGTCAACGCTGCTCCCTTCTCTGGTGTCGTCTAAAGCACCAAATAATCACCAGCCATCACTCTCACAACAAACACACTTCATAGTAATTATTATAAGGCAACAAAGGCTCCAGGGACACAATGGCTCATGTCTGAAGAGTACAGAGAGGCCTCCACAACCACACCATGGGAAGACACACACACACACACACACACGCACGCACGCGCGCACACACACACACACACACTTTCTCTCTTGCTCAAAAACACAGCTTGCGGTGTTTGGCTGCAGAGACCCCTGAAACAGCCAGAGACTGAAGCATCTGTGTTGACCCAGGGTTCGCCCTTCTTGTTTTGGCTTCTTATCCAAGCCTCCTAACCACTCCCCGCCAGACAGATTCTGCAGCACGTACAACTTCTCTTCGCATTCCTTTGTGCTCTAGCTGTTTAGTATGTTGATGTTTTTGGACGGTTTGTTGTATTTTTTTCAAGATACACACCTCAAGTGTGATACAGTGTAGCGCCCCTTAAGGGTCTTATTCATTAACATTACATCACATAAGCATATTGCATGGAAAGTCTGATAGCCTATAAGCACGTCGTCAGTGCTTAGGAAGTCGAGTAGTAGATTTTAATTGGCTGTTATAGCAGCATTGTCACTGAAAAGACTATACTGTCATTCCAGTGCAACAATTGGATATTACATTTCTGACCACAATGTGCACATGCATCGCTGACTACGGTGTTGGTGGCAGCTGGGCAATTTCGATTACGTGATCACATTTTTAAAATGCCGTTTGTTTTTGCTCTAGTAGTGTTCCAGGCACACAGAACCTTGCATGTCAATCAAAATACCTGTTTTCTGTCAATGACTGCTGGTGGGTCTTGACACAGTTAGCCAACTCTGTATGCTCCAGACTTGGCTCTGCGAGACTGTAGCATCCCTTGAATCTAATATTGCTATAAAACAACTTTACTTTCTGTTTTCCAGCACAGATGTAATAAAGAGGTGCACATGATGACATGACGTGATGCAGCATGGGTAATGAGGTTTCATGATTTAGTAATAAGATCATTACTGAGGGACATTTGTGGGGAGAGCATTGGTCACCCAGCATGTTTAGACTCCAAGACTAAATTACCTTAAAGCTAACATGCATACATTATTTAAACTAACTCCCACACTCCTTACACATACAGAACATCATTTTATTATCGCTCTTATTTCTAAGGGTAATGCCAATTATAGTGAGTTTGCCAGAACTCTCTATCTGCAGGATTTTCATTATTTTACTCAATACAGACCTTGATTAGCATACTCTCACCAATAAACATGTAGTACTGCTCTTCAGACTGGATATAGTCTTTGTTCTCATCGAAGTAAGTCTATTCTTTTTGCAGGGTGTTTGTGAGCGTGTGCAGAGGAAATAGGAAGGTCCTCCCCAAGGTGATATGCTATTTACTCTCTTCCTGATACACTAAGGTCACACGGGTCAAACGGAGTGACTCGAATTTAAGCGCCAAGGCCTTTTGTTCCTAATAGACTAAAATGGAAACATGGTGACCTGAAGGCAAATCAGTCTCACCTTGTCTGGACTCATTCAAATTTTAATTTTAATTTTTCATTGCTGCAGTTTGCTGAGCCACATATATTAATATGATTGGCTACTTTTTGAATTTAATTTGACACTGTTGGATGTGATATGAAATGTCTTTATGTTGAGACTTACAGTGCTTATTAACAACCTTGCAACATGTAAAGTGTAGGTTTTGTTTTCAGCCTCCAAAGTGAGCAATAGAGGTATCCTTTAAGTATGGGAGCTTTTCAGACCAAAAACAGGAAGTCTCAAACAATAAGAAGTTGAGTCAACCCTCAAGTCAATTGTCTGAGGCTGTCTAAGGAAACGCAAAGAAAACATCACATTAATCGTGCAAAAGCCTACTCGTCTGTCCAGAACACTTTTAAAAGGGGCTGGATTTGTGAGTGTGTTTGAGACACTACAAAACATTTGGGCTGTGCTGACCAGCGCTTAGACACAATAAACATATTGTTCATCACTTTCTTTCTGAGGCTGGCTGACTGGAAGAGGGGAGAGATGAGGTCAACTTGCCATAATGGCTACAGGCTTGAAACCAACCGATTGAAGTCAAAGAACAAAGCTGTTGCATTTGGCAAAACGTGACGACAGCTGTTGCCGCATTTGGTGCTCTACTTCTTCAGTACCGAGAAAAACAGCAGCAAATGTATTGTAGCCATATAGAGAGCCTATAAGACACTTCCGAATTATGGGACCTCAAATCTGAAAAAAAAAAAAAAAGTATGGTAGTCAACGGTGAGAAAGGAATTATTTTTTGATCCCGATTGAATTTTATCACGAAGTACACATATGATGTTTCATTTATTTAAAAGGTAATAGTCCAAGTCAAGAACGTCGCAGTTTGTTGTAAAACTATAAAGTAATCTTTACTGCAGCTTTGTGTGTAACCGCTCAGTGAACTACAGCTTTCATCTCGCACAACACACGTCACCAAAGCAATATTTTCTGTGGCTTGTCGGTTGTGGTCACTTATGCGACTTATGGGGTTTGTAGTCTTTCTAATTTAGTATTTTCACAGAAGTGACTAGAGCTAGAACTACACCAAGGTGTGGATTAGCAACTGGGCATCTTCTAGCGATAGCCTTCTGTCGTCGCGATTGTGCGTCACATGCACAAGAGTGTCATACACACATTCGCAGACAACCCGGAAAAAAGCAACATTGAAGTTGCGGGACTATTACTGACAGCTAGTAAAGAGCGAACCACAACACTGACACCAAAATCTAGTAGCCTACTGCTTGCGTTATCAAATGTAGGCCTTTCTATGCCTTTTGTTAATTCAAAATTAAATTAAGAGAAGACAAAGGAGTCATAAGAAACATAAACAGGCTAGCAACACGGTGCATATCCACCCATTTGCTGTGATGTGGACGTATCATATTGAAATGCAAACAGTTAACAGTTTACTTGTTTTGGGGCTGCTGAAAATAATGTGAAAGCAGCTTTCGCTCTCCCTCTGACTTTATACCTAAAATAACGTTTTTCTATAGCTGCATCTCCTTTCAAATAGCCTAGCAAGATTATCATGATCGGTTACAATTGAATTACCAATTAGTGTTGATGACTATAAGGGCGTGGTTGAGTTTTGGGCGGGGCTTAGATTTTTAGATAGTTCGTCCAATCAACAATTAAATATATTTTGAAAGTGCCTGCCCAGTTTCGATCAACGGCTCCCCGGATGGACTTGTGACTAACAATTCATCTGGCATGTCAGGCTAGCTGATAAGTCTATGTTTCAACCACAATGGCAAGTCAGACGGGTGTCGTGCCCAAAAGTGACTCCCGCTGACGGCAGACTGTTAAAGCTGAATTGCGTAGTTTAAATACATCGTTGTGTACTTTTGTCTGGATCAATCAGAACGTGCAAAATAATCCAACTTGATGTCGTAATACTAGCAAAGGTGTGATTTATGCTTCCAGTTACCAAATTGTGGCCAAATAATTGTTTGCAGATGTTAATATTTTAAAAATGTACTTAATCTAAAATTAATAAAATATCTCTTTTGAAATCATTCTTCTGACTGCATTATTTCTATCTGCTCTGTGCTCATATGCAATCCTGTATTTTTTTTTTTTTAATTTTAAATCTCTTAAAAAGCATGAATTCAACCCATCTAATGCACATTTGAAGGTTATATATGATAGATTATAGCTCACCCAGGTCTTTGAACTTCATTTAAAGGGCCAATACAAGCCTTAATCAGTTTTATATGATTGCCAAAAAGTGATCACAACCTCTACGACAGACTCAATGGTTGCTTCAACATCACCTGCTTTCATTCATGAGGGTTAGATAGATTATAATTTACCGTTTTTTCTACCTGTTATAATTCTTGTTTATGCATGTTTTTCCTATTATTGTCCTTTTATTATATTATTCCTAGTTATAATCTATGAAATATAACACACGTGAATGAAAGCAAATGATTTTGATGCAGAAGCAATAACCTTTGAGTTACATGTTTTAGACTGTGATACATTTTTGGCAAGGACTATTAACATCTATTATATTAGACATATTATACATCTGCATACACCAAACACATGCAAACAATAGCTAGTAGCACATTCTAATGATGAATTAGTCTATTATAAAACTGCAAACATTTATTTGGCCACAATTCGGTTACCTGAAGCAAAAGTCTCACACCTTTGCTATTATCACGGACATTAAGTTATATGACTTTGCACGTTATGTCTGATCCATTCCAGACGAAAGCAGAGTAGATGACGATGTATTTACACTACGCGATGCATCTACTGTACAGTCTGCAGGGCGTGATCACTTTTAATCAGAAAGTCACTTTTGGGGACAACGGCACCTGATTTCAGTAGCCTATATGTTAATGCATTTAGACACGAAAAGCATGAATAAATAAATGCTTTAATTGTAAATCGTTTGATGTTGCTTGAAAAAATGTCAGTAGGCTATAGGCAATATCTGTTGCCTATTTGCCACTAAGAAAGAAAGAAAGAAAGAAATTGTCACACCCTGATCGTTCACCTGTTGTAGTCTCCACCCCGTTCCCCTATTACCCTGAGTGTATTTCACCCTTGTTTTCTGTTCTGCCAGATGCCAGTTTGTCTGGTACTCTCGTTCCAGCGTTTGCCTCCCTGTGTTTCCCGTCCCAAGTGTAGTCTACTCCCGGTCTCGATTCTTCTGCCTGTCTTGGATTACGAACTTGCCTGCCCCATGGTACTTCCGCCTTCTGCTTTTCGGTGACAACTCTGCCTGTTTCGGATTACGAGCCTATCTGACATTTATACACAATAAACTGTTGTTGAACGCTATTGCCCTGACTCCGTGTCCGCACTTGGGTCCCTGTTTTCGCCGCTGTGACAGAAATAGGCTAGAATAGGCAACTTTGATTTGGACATAAATGACAACGTCAATATGGGGTTCTGGTGCGCCTGCCTGTAGCTCCCTGTCTCATCGTGACGTTTATCCTTCCTTTCCCACCCAGGGCAACTTGGATTTGCCAGAAGAACAAACATCAGATTTGTTTGAGAGAACGTGACAGCGCTTTGTCATCTAACGGGATCGCAGCAGACATATACCAAAGCGATATAACTACTAGTCTACAAGTATACTACTACTGAAATGATGTGTAAAAACGCGCGGTGCCCAACTTGACAGCGTCACAGTTTTTCGCGTGATTTACCTGTAAATTAAGAACGCGACAGCACAATATTCCCCAATGAGGATTATAAATACAATGGGTATCTCGTGGGCGTACTTCATATACTTATTTCATTTGTCAGGTAAGAGTAACTTTATGTTAACGATAAGTACATGTTTACTACGCGTAAACGGACAGTAAATGTAACATGACATTTAGAAATTGGTACAGAATTGGATTATATGTTCTACTTATGTATACAGTATAGCCTATAAGTATAAGCTATTTTGATAACATTTTGTTATAGCCTACATTAAATTAACCGTTTAATTTAAGCGTTTGTGTCTATTATATTTTGAGAATATTGAAAAGTCTACATTCTTAGGGGAAATAGCAGCTCATCCTTGTTTCCTGCTATTGTTCTGGTGGTTGCATGACAGGGAACTGGAATGTTGGACAGACCTTTCTCTGTCTTTATTTGGTCTGGCATGTTGTGGTCTCACAGGGTGGGGGTGAAAGTATGAAAAAGTATAGATATCAAATCACTTGCTAATTTAAGTAGTTTTTCAATTCGCAGGCATTTACAGAACATCACCAAAACCATATTAGTGTATTTTTGTTACAAGCCTCAGGACAAGTAGAATCTGAATAGTTTGATATTTGAATAGATTGATGTTCTAATGTTGTCAGTGATGTTCACACACTTAACAGCAGCTTTTGTATTAATTTACTGACTTGGATCTGTTCGCACACAAAAGTATTTGAGTAAGGTCTATACAGTAGCATATTGCCATTTCTGAAAACATGGCTCTCATCAATGATAGCCTACAGTATGTGTTTATTGGCATATCAGTTGGTCTTGGAACCATTTCTGAAATCTTGCAGTAATCTACTATAAATCAAACTGCTTAGAATAGCTGGGCTAAAAGGCTAAAATGTTATATCAAGGCAATAAATCAATGGTATAAATCACATACATTTTCTTGGTAAAAAGAAATGGGTTTTTTATAAAAAACGACATAAACCGTTTATTATTACCAAGGGGCAGGACAGTCTGCTTTGGATAAACATGAATAAATTGTATCAGGTAATGCCAGAATTGGCTAATCCAGTGGATTAAATGCTCACACACTGTATAGCTGTACCTCTGGACAGTGCCTGTCACTGTGCCACGGGCATAAAATAGCAGAATCTTTAACGACAGACAAATGTACATCATCACATATAGATAGAGCAGAATGTCTACACAATACAACAACATACTGTAGAATGCAATAGTGTGCACAAAAGCCCACAACAAACACGACATGCCTCTCTTAACAGACGCTGTGTTGGACCTGACCATGATCTCCACCCTGTCGGGTAACTTCTCCATCTCTTGTATAACTGGTGAACGCAACGCTGACCAGATTGGCCTGGACATCAAGAAGGACCAATACATCTTGAAGTTTTCCAAGGAGCCGAGCTTTAAGGTGCAGCGGCCCAGGCCTGTGGAGGCTAAGGCCACAGGGTTCCACCAGCTGGACAATGTTGGCATCTTCTATTGTACACCCTTGCAGGAGACCGACCCTTTTCAACAGCTCACCATGATCAACAATGTTGGAGGTATACCTGATGCTGAGACAAACGTCCGGTTTGGTGTTTTATGCAACTATAGCTAACTATTCATAATAATAAACAACTTTATTTATAAACAAAGCTGCAGCTCAGTGCTCTACAGTTGAAAAAAAAAGAAAATAAATTAAATGGTAAAATGAAAATAAATCAACAAAACAAATATAATACAATCCAATAAAAACAATAATACAAAAAAGGAATAATAGAGTCAAACAACATCATAGTTTTAATTAGCGTTCACAGGAGGCAGATTTTCCTTAGCCCTTTACCAACATCAAAAGTGATTTCTCATGTAGAAGAAATAATTTATACCTCACCAAACAATTACAAACATGATTTCACACAGTAGTTACAAACGTGATACGATAAACATAATTTAACAGAGATCAAACAAATGTGAGGCGAACCTTTTATTCCTCACCACATTTTTTAAAAATTATTATTATTATTATTATTATTATTATTATTATTATTAAGTTCCCCCTTTAATCCCTTTCTTATCCCTGTTCCCAACAGAAAACTTTTCCCCCGTTTACCTGACGCTGACAGCCAACAAAGGAGAGACGGCTCACCTTGGCATGAAGCTCCTGAACCCCAAGCAGAGTGATGTCACCTGGAAGTACAACGGTGAGAAACACTAAAAAACAAACAGAGAAATCCTGGCACATATATGTAATATTACATATAATACTGTATTCCTGACCACATATACTGGTAGAACAACAAGTGCAGTAAACCTTGCTATCCAACATCTCGAGGATGCTCTATCGACAGAGGCTAGTGTTTCAGCCTGCTTGCTAGCATGCCCGCCTGTCACACCAGAGATTCAGGTTCTGTCAGGTTGCTTGGAACAGAGCGCACACGCAGAGCAGCCAATCAACTTCTTTTAATCAAACTTAAAGCTTCTACTCACAGGTAGATATGTTCATACGACAACTGAGGACTATAGCCTCTGGCCTTTGTCCTGGGGCTTGTGCATGACTGAGCACAGAGCTGCTTCTATGTGCTGCTTAAGGCAGATTGTTGATTAGGCCAACGAGCCGCAGGTGCAGGGATTGTTTCCTAGCATAATATTTGCCCTATGCCGTTAGCCAATCGAAGCGGATAAGCAAACCGTCTCAATAATAAAGCCTTCTCCGTGTGCCTGAGTAATCCTCCTCCTACCTCCACCCTGCAGGGAACTACTATTACGTTACCCACCCCAACGACATGGTCAACGACACGGCGGTGCTGACCGTGGGCTCCGTGGCGTACGCCAACCAGGGCATTTATAGCGCCAGCTACATTGGAGACAGCCCACTGCTGGGGGCCTGGATGAGGCTTATTGTCCGTGGTAGGCGGGATTGCTCCAGCACTCACTCACACACACACACACACACACACGCACTGTATGCACACACTCACACGCACACATACACACACACGCATGCCCACACACTGTATGCACACACACACACACACACTGTATGCACACGCGAATACCCACACACACACACACACACTGTATGCATACACACACATGCGTACGTGCACACGTGCATACACGTGCACGTGCATACAAGCACACACGCACACAAACAAAAGTGTACTGTATTCATTGAGAAATACAAATCTAATCCGCCCCTCTCAAGTTTGTGTACATTTAAGAATGAATATCACTGATCTTAAATACAGTACAGTATTTAAATCATGTATATTCAAGGTGGGGATTACAGTACAGTAAAATTGTTGTGTAGCTGTCAGCATATAAAGTATAAGAACCTTTGTTCAGAACAGAACAAGCTATTTTTTTGGTACTATTACAACACTGGCTTTTTCCTTACAAGCTTTTGTCCGGGAGGGGCAATGGAATTCCTTCCACTCCGTGAGACACGGTATTGCATGAACATGTGTGCGTGTGTTTTCCCAGACTGTGCCAGTAAGAAGTGGGGCGCTAACTGTGATAAGGACTGTCCAGAGTGTCTTAACGGAGGTGTGTGTCACGACGTGGATGGAGACTGCGTCTGCCCTCCGGGGTTCATGGGAACGCGTTGTGAGACAGGTTTGTGTGTGGTGACCGTGCGTCGTCGTCGAATATTGATTACATAATTATATCGTCATCAGCCTTCTCTTCGCAATAATGTCACCACTGCAGCGACGAACAATACTGTGTCTAACCTCTCTAGTGATTGACGAGTTGTGACTTTATTGACTTTTTAAAAACATTAAGATATTTACCCTCTCTCTTTTTATTATCGATTCCAGCGTGCAGAAAGGGGAAATTTGGCCGTAACTGCCAGGAGAGGTGTGGCTCAAATATGGACTGCAAAGGCCTTCACTTCTGCCTGCCAGATCCGTATGGCTGCTCGTGTGCTAGCGGTTGGTTTGGAAGTCGATGTGAGCTAGGTACGCTTTTAAATATATATGCGAGTTTAACGTTACACTTTAACACAGGATTGGTCCAATATCGCATGCTTACTGCAATGCACCGATGAATTGAAATGTCATATACAAAGTTTTTTCCCAACCGAAACAAAATCAAGTTGTAGTTAGTCAAGCTAATAATGCAATTTCATATTGTTCTAAAACATTCATAATTCATGCCTCCATGAAAACCTTACAGTACATTTATACCGACATAGTTGTGTGCCATGTACTGTATATGTATTGCACAAAACTGGACACAAGCATTTCCCATTGTTATGCACATGTTGGCGGGAACCCTCACCTCCACAGTGTCCCCTCTGGACAGAACCAACTGCACATCATTTTATTGCTACAAGTGTTAGGTTTGTTTGTGACCAGTGAAGACTTCAGACGATACACAGAAGCTGTGTTCGAGCAAGGCATCGTTCAGCAGGCCCTAACAGTGTTGTCCGGGCTCTGCAGCTTGCCACAATGACATGTACGGCCCAGACTGCCGGCTGAGCTGTAGGTGCAAGAATGGCGGCGTGTGCAACCGCTTCACCGGCTGCCAATGTCCCACAGGGTGGAGAGGGCAGCACTGCGAAAAGTCAGGTACTTCAGCAGCCACATGACCTTTGACCTTCTGCTACACCTCCTCTGCCGCCCCCGGCAATGTTTCTCATCATTATTTGTGCCCCGCTAGGTCAACATAGCCCTCGTTACATCGTCATTAAGCGACATCCCACTGCAGCGACAACTGATCTAATGTTAAAACTATTGAAATGAAAGTTGCTTAGTGATTCCCAACCTGGGGGGGGAGTACACTAGTGTTCACAAGGGGGGACGCTTGAACTAATTTGCTTTCAGGTCAAACATGCATTAAAATGTTTGACTATAATTTAATGGTAAAATGTTATTAATAATCACACGCAATGCCAAGAAGGCCGATCTTAAAAGAATAGCCTATTAATGGCAGAGAAACGTTTGAGCAGCAGGCTAATGCTTCTTCAAATAAATCCACAACGATCATAAAAGTCTTCGAAAGAGTAGGCAGTGGTTTACAAAGAGCCACAGAGGCGTAATTAGAATGTTTGCTTTTAATTGCCAAGGCTAAAAAGCTGCACAATATTGAAAGGAGGGGTCATCTTACTTTGTTTTTTTCATAAGTGGGGAGGCTCCAAGGGATAACGGTTAAGAACCATTGATTTAGCAGATGCTTCTATCCAATGAGACGTACAGTGAGCACATTTACATACAGTATGCAGAATTGAGCAGATGCTCAAAGCAACATACAATCAGTACGTTTGTCAGTAGCAGAATAGTTCAAACACCAGTATAAGAATGTACATATATAGGTAAAAATACATACTGTATATCTACAGGTAATAATAAATAAATACTAAATACTGTACATATATTTATGCAAAATAATTCAAATCTATAGAGATAAACAAGTATATTGTAATTATGTACGAATTTATACCAATATATGCTTTTATACCTATATACTGTAAATATATATGCAAGATAATAGAAATCTACAGAATATTTTAAGATAAACAGGTAGGCCAAATCCAGGACTCAAACCCACGACCTCCGTGGGAGCCAACACCCACCCTCTCTCTCCTTCCTGTGTCTCCCTGTGCTAAGATCACGCCCCACAGATCCTGGACATGGCCAGCACCCTGGAGTGGAACCTGCACTCAAGCCCGCGGATCTCCTGCACTGCCTCTGGTGTGCCCCCGCCCAGCCACAACAGCATCGAGCTGCGGAAGCTGGACAGCACCGTGTTCAAGGTACACCTTCCATACCCTGGCCTAGTGTAACCAGACACAGTATTCACTTTGTGAATAACAAGGTCTGGCCACGCCCCATTAGGAAGTGTTAACAGTCGATTGCCTCCTACTGAGCGTAGACCATTTTGAAACTATTGGACTGTCTTTAACAAATAGGTTGCAACAACTGTTTGCCTCATCTAGCTCTTTGAAACATGCTCGACTTCAACGTCATCTCAATAACCCACCCTGATTGGATCGCCAGCAGGGTGGCTGTGAAAAAGCGAAAATGGGCATCCAGACTCTAATCTCAGCTAAATGAATTGAGCTGAGTACACGTAGTAAAAGAATATACCTGGCCGCACTACTGTATGCTACATTCAACATAGTGGTGGAACTGGTCTTGGCGAGAGTTCACCGGGAGGTTGTCTTCTGAGGGAGTTTATTACTTCCTAATATGAGAGCGGTTCTCAAGCTCACGTCATGTTACTGCCCGGTCTCCTGTATGGAGAGTATCGGTATGAACTCATTGCTTGGTACAGGATCATTGGAAAAAAGACATTGAAACTGAAATTAACTGATTAATTATGTGAGCAACCTGGAAACAACTAGAGTTGAAAACTCCTACAGATTATTCAATATAGCATCGGTTTTATTATAATTTATTAGAAGAGCAAAGGCTTTTCACAATGGAAAATATGTTCCCACTTCCCAACTTTTAAACTGCAAGTATTAATTGAACAACAGTCTGCTGGTTCACATGCAAAGTATTGTGTCAATGGACGGCTTTCCAGATGGATTTGTCTAACATACACAGATATCTGGTCTTGCCAGGTTAATGTACAGTAACCATGCCTGGTTTACAAATATTCAGAAGAAGGGGTATTACTTGCCCTTTAAGGCTTCACTGATCATTACAAGGTTTAGTTGAGTTTAGAGGAAGTCAACAACACAATGGGCTGACCAGATAAGCTCACTTCATAATAGAGCAGTAGTATACCAGTTCATTTTAGTTTGTTTTTTCTCTCTGCTTTGGGTCTTTAACAATAGACTATCTTTCAGGAATCAATCTGGTTTTGACTCTATATCCTCAATAACAGTTAGTATGAGAACATTATGTTTCACTAAGATTTGAAGCAATAATATATTTAAATATCCTTGCTTTTTTAAAACCACTTAGTGGAAAGTAGTGTTCTCATGTCCCATATTTCTTTCCTTTTTTTAGCAATTGATTGCTATTTGTTTTGGATATAAACAATATGTTCCATTATTCTTATTGCCACACTGTACGAACAGGCTTTATTTTTTGGGCAGTGTTTTTATGAAACATTGCTTGGATTACAGTACATGCTGTATGTGAAACCACATCCATTAGGAATCTATGGCAAAATGGGAATAGTTTCAGATTTTTACTATAGATACACAAACATAGTAGATGGGTTTGGAAAAAAAATGGGTCCCATGATCCTTTTATTCTAAAAACTGTTTTTATTAAGATAAAATATAAGGCATCTAAGGACTTAATTTATTAATAACACTACAATGACAATGCGTTGCGTTCTCAGGCCACCAGCACTACTATGGATGCTAACAAGAGCATAGCCCAGTTTGAGATCCCCCGACTACATGAAGAACACGGAGGAACCTGGGAGTGCAGGGTTTCCACGAATGGAGGTCAAGACGCGCGGAGGTTCAACCTCACTGTAAAAGGTCAGGCGTGTGTCTGTTCATTCTACTGTATGCATGTCCTGTACCTTGTAATATTATACACAATACATAGAAGGTTGCAGTTGTTAAAAATAACGAGTTTGTTTATTAGCTTGTAAGTTTTGTATATATTGTTTACATTTCAAAAATTGTAGTTTTTGCGGTTTTTTGTTGTAGTCTCCTGCCTGTGCTGTAGAATGTTCCAAATAATTCACAGTGGGCACAAAACACACAAACCACACTCATTTTAAGAGGAGACCGATAATAATATCTAGCAATGGCAGCTAGGCTGAACAATGCATTGATTCACTCTTTACGTTGTTTAAATTAGTTTAAAAAGCAGTTTAAAAGCATGTTATTAAAACATGCTCTTAGTTAAATTAGGATTGTTATGGCTGTCTGATTATTACTGTATCTATGTAATCCATTTGTATTCGTTTGTCTTTTATTTTATGTATTTAATTTTATTGTGAAGCACTTTGTGATTTGTATCTGTGCAATGTGCTATATCAATAGACGTTACTTACTTACTTACAGTACTGAACACACAAAATGCCACTACTGTACATAGTATTGTAGCGCAGCTATCATTCAGAAACCTGCCCACTGCTATACATGTCTGCCTGGCCTCCTCAGAGCCGCCAGTGCCCATCACTCCGCCCAAGCTCCTGGAGAAGAGCAGCAAACAGCTGGTGGTGATGCCGGTAGACTCCTTCCGAGGGGACGGACCCATTATCTCGACCAAGCTGCTCTACAAACCCATGGAGAATGGAGACTCTTGGTCCTCCATCATTGGTGAGGAACCCAGGACACTGTGGTAGTAGACTTACTACCAATACAAAAAGTCAATAGTAGACATGTCCTACTGCGCCATTGTACTTAAACACATCAACTCTGTTAACCGGACATGCCAGATTAATTGTTAGTCACATGTCCATCTGGGGAGCAGTCCATTCTTTACCTCAATATCATATATCATATCATATATATTTTTTTAATCATATACACTGTATCTTTTTTTAACCTTTCTTTAATTAGGATATCCCATGAGATTAAAAATCAATTTTCGTATATTTTTTTTAACCTTTTTTTAACTAGGATATCCCATGAGATTAAAAATCAATTTTCCAAGGGCGATCTGGCCGAGATAGCAAACCAATACAGAGTTAAATCATAACAAACATGACATAACAAAAAAATCAAAATTGTGCACATTATAACAGACAAGGACAAGTTTTATAGACCTAATATTCCCAATGTTTCCAAACTACCAAATTATATATTGGTTCCACGTATCTTTATTGACTCAAATGTATTGAAATAATCAGAGGCCAGCCATTCAGCACCTAACTGCATCCCATCATATGTGATCCACTCTAATCTAAGCATGTTATGCCAGTCGACAGTGACAGAGAGTCCATCACGCTGATGAACCTGAAGCCGTCCACTCGTTACCACATCCGCGTTCAGCTCAGCCGGCCCGGGGAAGGGGGAGAGGGGGCCCCAGGGCCCGAGTCCATCATGGAGACCGACTGTCCCGGTAAAAGAACCACAGATTAACCTGGGAAAGTCTGCTTGGGTAGAGTGTCACGCATAGCTTGCCTTGGGAGACGTTCTTACCATCTTAACCACTGGGGGGAAACCAAAATCTTCACGTGAGAACTCGTTACTCGATGGAATAATCTGTGACTTTTTCAAATATTTTCTAATTCCCATTTTTCTCTATTCTGTTCTGTGGCAAATAGGACTGAGAAGTCAGTAAATTTAAACTGTAGCTTGCCCAACTGTTTGCACACATGAACATCTCTGGGGGTGAAGCTACAATAACAAAATTGCAGTAAAGAATTATAAAAATACAATTTAAACAAAGCAGTAAACAGATGGGGGATGTGATATCCAGCTATTTTAATACGTGAAGCAGGGGGAGAATGTATGAATAAAGAGTGACAGGTGTTTTAGGAGAAATTAGTTTGGTGAGGTTGAGTGTACACCGTTCATAAAGTTGAGGAGGTATGTGTTTCAAATTGGCCAGCATCAAGACAAAATTCTTAAAATAAATTGAAGGTCCTTTATCGTTAAAATCCAACAGTTTGAAGGTTGTGTTCAATGTGTTGACTTAAGGGACCTGGAAGGGTGGATTTAATTTTGAAATGTAATTTAGCCAAAATTCACGCTAGTCAGATTTAGCACCAGGTTTCTGGATTGTAACAAATAGTCTCTGATATATCTTTCCACTCCTGGTAAGAAAAGCTATTTGTGTTAGGGCATGTTACAACACCTACAATACTTTATTGAGTCAAGCATTTTGTTTATACGGAGATAAAGTCCAAAACGGAAAAATGTAAAACCGATTCATGGGGCCTTACAAGGGAGGTTAGCGCAGTGGAAGGAATGGTCTTGCTTTTACTGAGTGTTCTCTATCGCTGCAGAGCCCACAATTCAGCCTGAGATTGACAGCAGCTCGTTGGAAGGCCGCAACGCTACCGTGCGCTGGCGGTTGCCTGGCAACAACGGTGCGGGTGCTAGCGCGGCCAGCGGCTTCTTAGTGCAGCTCATCGGGCCGTCAAGCGACGTGCTGCGAGAGCAGAGCACCCTGCTGAACGTGCTCTCCACCAGGTTCCACGGCCTGGAGTACCAGCAGGACTACACCGTGGAGGTGCGCCTGGTCAACTGTGGCAGCCGAGGGCCCCCCTCCAAGCGCTACCGCTTCCGCCTCAACAGCCAGGGTAACTAGTGCCTCTAGTGGTGAAAGCAGGAAATGTGCTGCAGAAGCCAGATTGCGTCGTAGCTTCTCGTTTGTGTATGCATGTGTGTGTATGTGAATGTGATACAATTTGCACTTCATTAAAGGGTTGCGTTCGTCAGCATTTGTTTCCAATATTGCGTGTTAACTCTTGGAATAAACAGCAGTGTTTGGAATGTATTTAATGACCAAGTGTGAGGGAGTAAAAGGGTTTAACCTTTGCTTGCTCATCGACTCCCTCCCCCTGCTCACGGAGTGATAACGAACAATGCAAGAGATAAGCTAATTCATTATGCAAACGAAGTTCCGCTTCATACATCACCAATGTTATCCCTCCACCGTACAGAGGTAGGGCCTACTACAACCAATAAAACTACATATAAGAACTACAAACATGAACTGTCGGAACTACCTGAAGTTAAAATATGATCAAACATGTTAGAAAAAATAAAGCAAACCATAAAATGTATTTGCACAATTCGAACATTAAAAGCAATATATCATGATAAACATGATAAAACAGCTAAAACATCAAATATTAAATACATACAGGATAGTGACATAAACGTATGTGAGTATAACTACAATGAATACAGTGAACGATGAAGAACATTAATACGAAAATAATAGATTAAGATTAAAATATAATCAAACATATAGTAAATAACCAACTATTAATTAACAATTTAACTATTAATTAACTATTAATTAACTTTTTTTTTTTAAACTATTACTTAACTAATAATGAACTAGGACTTACCCTTCAACCATAATATCGGCCCGTTTTCCAGGCCCGTCTTCCCCGCGCAACGTGCACGCCTTCCCCCTGTCGGTGTCGGCCGTCCAGGTGCGGTGGCAGCCACCCGTTGACCCCAACGGCGGTGTGGTGCGGTACACCATCGAGTACCAGCCCATGGCGCCCGAGAGGCCCCACACCTGGGTGGACACGGAGGACGGCAACAGGACCGCCAAGGACGTCACGGCACTCAATGGCAGCACGTTGTACCAGTTCCGCGTGCGGGCGTTCTCTAAGGTCCCCGGGGAGTGGAGCAAGCCTGTCCAGGCCACGACGCCAGGCTACGGTGAGTCAGGAAGGCTTTCAGTTATCAACCAACATGGACAATATTACTCATACTAGAGATATTACTAGTACTGAAAGAATGTTTGCATGAATTAAGTGTAACTGCACCCTAAAATGTGAATAGGATTGATATGTGATGAGACACTGCTGGTGTTAATAATGACAACATTCCCGTTTTTATAAAAATCTTCATTTTATGGTCTTAAAACAGAACTACACGTCATATCCGTAAAAAAACACCTTAGGACCTGGCTGGTCGATACACTAACACACTTTTTGTTAAATTCAACAAAGCGAATATCAACAACCTTTCCACAGAATTGCTGACTAAACCTTTTAGTTGACATAAAAGTTGATTAGATTAAAATTCTCCAAAAGATAACTCCCACCATGATATAAAATGTTTTATCTGACTAGAACACCTTACACACATTTACATTTTTTTTACAATGATTTAATGCAAAAAAATCTCTACTAAAGCTTCTACTACACTATATCGAACCTTGAACCTGACCACACACACAAATGATTTCCTACACATTCAAATCCACTATCTTAAAACAACATGCTTCTCACTGTATCTTATCACTCCATCTCTTCTTTCATGTGTTACCTCTCTCTCTATCCCTCTTTCTCCCCCCCTCTCTCTCTCTCTCTCTCTCTCCTAAACTAGGCCTCCAGAGCTTCACTCCGACCACCCAGGGTGTCGGTGGCAGGCCAGGTGGGGACAACTACCAGCTGCTGGTGGCTGTGGTTGGCTCGGTGACGGTCACCTGCGTTACCATCCTCTTGGCACTGCTGGCGCTGTTTTTCATTCGCAAGACTCTCCTCAACCGCCGACGCACATTCACCTACCAGTCTGGATCGGTGAGACAGACACCCAGCATCCAGAGCAGGAGGATTCCCAGCTAGAGTAGTCCTATAGGAATCATAGAGGAATCCTATAGGAATCATAGAGGAATCCTATAGGAATCATAGAGGAATCCTATGGTAATCATAGAGGAATCCTATAGGAATCATAGAGGAATCCTATAGTAATCATAGAGGAATCCTATAGGAATCATAGAGGAATCCTATGGGAATCATAGAGGAATCCTATGGTAATCATAGAGTAGTCCTATAGTAATCATAGAGTAGTCCTATAGTAATCATAGGGGAATCCTATAGTAATCATAGAGGAATCCTATGGTAATCATAGAGGAATCCTAGGGTAATCATAGAGGAATCCTATGGTAATCATAGAGTATTCCTATAGTAATCATAAGGGAATCCTATAGTAATCATAGAGGAATCCTATAGTAATCATATGGGAATCCTATAGTAATCATAGGGGAATCCTATAGTAATCATAGAGTAGTCCTATAGTAATCATAGGGGAATCCTATAGTAATCATAGAGTAGTCCTATAGTAATCATATAGGAATCCTATAGTAATTAAAGAGTAGTCATATTGTAATCATAGAGTAGTCCTATAGTAATCATAGGGGAATCCTATGGTAATCATAGAGGAATCATATGGTAATCATAGAGGAATCCTATAGTAATCATAGAATAATCTTATAGGAATAATATAGGAATCCTATAGTAATCATAGAGTAGTCCTATAGTAATTAAAGAGTAGTCATATTGTAATCATAGAGTAGTCCTATAGTAATCAAAGAGGAATCCTATAGTAATCATAGAGTAGTCCTATTACCACTGGAGTACTCTAGGTGTTCTCCAAGAGTACTCCAGGAGTAATCCTAGAGTAAATACAGTAGAGGCTGCAATGAATATATTCATGCATACTGTAACACACTAACATGTGTGTTTACACATCCAGGGTGAGGAGACCATCTTGCAGTTCAACTCGGGAACGCTGACACTAACGCGCAGACCCAAGCCCAACCCAGAGCCCCTGACGTATCCCATCCTGGAATGGGAGGACATCAAGTTTGAGGATGTCATTGGAGAAGGCAACTTTGGCCAGGTGCAATTAATATAACAACACAGTGATAAATATCCAGTGTGTGTGGGTATATACTGTGTGTGTGTGTGTGTGTGTGTGTGTGTGTGTGTGTGTATATATATATATATATATATCTGTGTATATAT
>JAODOY010045937.1:0-19400 GCA_025399855.1 Forbesichthys papilliferus | reverse complement strand
CCATGTGATTGTTGATTAGATAATTGCATTAATGAGAAATTGAACAGGTGTTCCTAATAATCCTTTAGGTGAGTGTAATGTATTTACAGTATATGTTTTGCTAAAGCCCAGTGTCATTTTAATTCTTCTCTCAAATGTGGCGTATCGGGTGTCTTTGAGAGTGTGATGACCTACTGAAACTCTTCCCACATTGTTGGCAGTGGTATGGCTTCCCTGTGGATACACTTAAGAGTATTGAGATAACCTGAAGTACTGAACCTCTTCCCACACTGTTGACAAGGGTATGGTTTCATTTAACTCTGGATATGCTTCTGGCTTTGGAGGTGTGAGGAAACACTGAAGCTCTTCCCTCAATGTTGGCAGTGACATGGTTTTACTCCAATATATGATTGTGTCTCTGGAGGTTGGATAACTGGTTAAAGCTCTTCCCACACTGTTGGCAGTGGTAAGGTCTTCAATGTGAATAAGATGGTGTTTCTGAAGGCTGCTGATTTACTAAAGCCCCACACTGTTGGCAGCGGAAGGGCTTCTCTTCAGTGTGTATGCTGATGTGTCTTGAGGTAGTATGAATTACTGAAGCTCTTTCCACATTGTTGGCAAGGGTTTGGTTTCACTTTAGTGTGGATAAGATTATAGACCTTATTTTAATTATCTAAGTGCACGGTCTAAAGCACAAGGCTTAAACTGCAGCAAGGGCAAGCCAAATCCAGTTTTGCTAGTTTAACGGCGTAGTAAATGGTCTATGCGCTAGACGAATGTCTAAAAAAAGATTGTACTTACTCTCTTCCTTATTCATGGGTGTGTTAAACCAATCCAAGTGTCATCTCCTATTCCCATTGTTGGCTGCAGTGAGAACTAGCTTTGACTTTGCCTCCAGAAAATGCATTTAGTTGAGAAACAGCAGAGGACTATTCTGGCCTCTCCAGTACTGATTTATGCAGAACCTGTATTAGTGAAAGTAATAAAATAAATAAAGTAAATAAAAAAAGTTTTCACCCTAATTTGCCGGACTATATGAAATTTCACCTGGGTCATCTTGGCGACTTTTGGAACACTTCAATGTAAGACTGTTGAATAATAAAAAATAGAATGATTAATTTAAAATTATAAAGAAAGTTGTAGCATGCTCCAATGTCTTTCTAGCTTGTTTGATTTAAATTGACAATACACATTGTGTTTTTTTGTTTGTAACTATAAATCCATAATTGTTTAAATCCTGTTTGTAGGTCTAAAATGAATATCACTGTATGTTAAATATGTTAAACAGTATTTGTATCTCCAGTTTATATTAAACAAATTATGTAATAATAATTATATACCCAGTTAATACAGTTTGAGGAAATGTTACTGTCCACATTTGTCTGAAACTGGCAAAAAATATAGGAATGTATATTGAGGGGAAATTTAAAGATAATCTGATCCTGTCCAGTAAGAGATCTCAAACCTACAAATGATTTGCATTACCACTTGTTCATGCATGCCGGTGTATTTAAAGACTTAAACGAACCATATCCCTATTGTGTCATCTATGTTTGTCATCTCCAGGCCCAGAGGCTGCTCAGTCTTCTTTCCTTTCCACAGATCTTTTCGCGTAAATTAAAATTACATTTAGTAAAGTACCACTGTGAGCATTTTGTCCAAACTAGCTCTAGGCACTTTCTGGTGTGTGATTGGTCCACTTATACGTCACTAACTGCCACTGGCATGGTGTAAGAGGCAACAGGGGTCATGCACACTGTAAGTTCAAATATATGTGAAATCAAATGTTGGCGGTTTGGGAGTATTTCCCCAACATCTGTATTGATGAAATTGTTATTTTAAACAAACAACCATCTACCGGCAAAGAATCGGTTTCACAAAAAGTTCATCCCTACTTAATCATTAAAAATGGTTGTGCAGTTTTTTTAAACTTTTGCATTAAACACCTTAAACTTCATAAATCAACAAAACCATAAGAATTAATGAAGTGAATGATAATAACCGTTTTTAGGTCATGTCAAATACGTCTATGTAATGAGTGAAAAATGTCTTTCCAGCAAATCTGAATTACATCAGTATTGTGAATTGGATTCAGTTCATACTGTACCAATATAAATCATTTTTAAGTGATTGTTGATTGGATTATTATTTTGAACCAGGAAATGAAGTAAATAGTTATTGTAATGATGTACTCGAATGTTCAAAGCATATTAAAAAATATATATATATATTGTCAGCAATCTGTTACACCAACGTAGTAAAACATAGTTGATCTCTCATTCCCTTGCACTGGCATGAGAGTGATTTTATAACTCACATTTGTACAGCTGCCATGACATCACGTTCATTGTTCTACTCATGTATATGCATTGCGTAGTGTAATGAAGACTAGGCCTATATTGTCTAACAAGGAACAAAAAATAATGTATTTATCTGTAATGATCTATAATGATCAAATGTCTGACTTCTAATTCTCTCTCATGCCTTAATTGTCCCTAATTTGACTCCACCAGGAGAATCAGTCTGGAGAGCGTGGTTATCATTGTACATCTGTCCGGTAAACCTAGCGTGTGTGAACAATCAGCGTCGTACTGTCAGCTACAGACGTGATTTAGGTGTGATTTAGGCGTAACGTAGGCTACTTGAAAACAAAAATGGCGGGTCCTACAGAAGTTAACATAGATGCTGCAATATAGCAGTTTTATTAGAATAGCAATGAACCACACTAAAAGCTTTTCTCAAAATAATTTGCCCTTTTAAAACAATGGACAATGGTCTCCCTAGATGTATGTGTCTATCAGATATGTCAGATTGCCTCTCGCCAAAAAAAAAAGGAATTGACGCAGAAAAGGCACAAATTGGTGCGTAATATTCACCAGAATGCAGGAAATGTAGTGTCCTAGTAGACAACCCCCGCTTTAATAATGTGTGACAATCAGTCCTTTTCTTACCCTGAGTTTATCTTTCCGAAACACGTAAATAAGCAGAATTGTTTAGATCAAAACCTAGTAAACCTGCCTCACCTGTGCTTCCCATGCAACTGGGCTTGTGTTAACTGTTTTTCACCTTCATGTTTCTCACTCTCATAATCATAATTATGACAACACAGTCTTTTCCCAGTGTTTACCAGGGTTAAAATGAGTCGAATACATAATATGTATTAATAATAATGGAAATATCTTGGCTTACTTACTACAGTAGGCTTGTTTGAGGGTCATTCTCTATCTAGCACCAGTTGTCTGTGATTGGTATATCATGACTGTAGTTGTTTGTGAATGCGTGCTCAGGTATCATGTTCTCCAGGGTGTCTGGGGTTGTTGTCGAGGGTAAAGTCTAGCTCTAACACATGTTGAACATTGCTTGTGTTGTTCTGAGATGACAGCTTGGTATATTTGAACCCTCTCTGTGGACTTCTATGTCCCTGCTGTATACATGTTTTTCTGTTACGATGGTGCGTTGTTATTGGTTAAGCCACTCAAGACAAAGGCACAATGTTTACCGTTATCTAACAGCATAATATTACTATTGCAATAGTAGTAGAGCACCTACCAAAGCAGAAATGCTACAGAATCACAGACCTGGTTTTACAGAAATTTGGGATTATATGGACTGCCTATGATCATTTACATGGATCTGAACAAGGTAAGATACCTAGTTCCTTCATACACTGAGGTATACTGTACAAATAACTGGTGGTGGTGTGTGACCACTCTAAAGGCTGCAATTGATTATCAACCATCAACAGCTGACAGGACTCTGAACTGTACTGTACCTGGCGAGGTTAGGTATATGGAGAATTATGTGCATACATCAATAGAAACTGTGAATTTACTTGGTAGCAGTTTATAAAAAAAGGAAATATTCTAAATAAAATAAAAATACCAATTCCACTGATTAGATTTATCCAAGAATGATCTATGACATAGAATGTCTTTCTGATAATGTCCGTTAGTTCACCTTTGATGTGCCAGATAGTTTTTTACACTGAACCATCTGGCAAGCTGTAAATTTCAACTGGCATAAAAAATAAAAAAAACATCTAAAATATACTGATTGGTTGAACACTTCAACACCTAAACATAGCTGCCAGTATGACGTTGATTGGTCAGAACCGAAGTGCAACAATTTCAAGCCTGTCCAGATTGAGACTCGCAGCGAAGTCAAACTGTTGTGTCACGACTCGACTAATCTTCATTGGTCACATGGCGTAGTCCTTCCACCACCTTCCATGTTCTGTATTTCAGACCTCAGCAGACCATCAGCAAAAGACGGTGTGCACGAGTATGATACAATGCTGGCACACCAGGCTTTCTTCATCACCACTATTGTGTTGTATTCGACCTGGAAATGTGTCCTGGTGTCTACTGATGGTAAGATCAAAATAAGAAGGCCCATTGATGATGGTCTTTGTTCATTTTGTAAACGTATTTATGTGGCGCCACAACATCAAAATGGCGCCGCTTGTGCCACGTACTGTCAACTTAGGTTGGGGATGGTTGTCTTTTACTGGTTATTGTTTTGCTGAGGACCTGTGTAAAACCATAAGGCCTAGTGTAAAGTCTCGATCGCTATTTATTTGAGTGCGTGTTTTTCAGTGTTTGGTTCCCTCACCACAATGCACGCATTAGGGAGAGGCTGCGGAAGTGTTAATTCTGTGTGTGTGAGACATGAACAAAATAATTATCTTCATGGGAGAAGCTGTGGCACATGCAGAATCTCCCTCCCCATATAGTGCCTTGGGAGACCCCGGTTCAAATCCGGCTTGCAGTAATTTCCAAATCCTTCCCGACATCTATCCACAGTCATGTCCAATAAAAAGAAGAAGCTATAAATCCAATAAAATAAATATTTCACACTATGGCTATCTGTAAAACACAGTATTGTCATGGGTAATAACCATCTAACAAGCATTTAAAATACATTGTCAAAATGTTACCAGAGCAATGGACCATATGGCAAATAGTTTGTATTTGCCTAGTCCAAGAAAATACATATACACCACTAAAATCTGGCTTGTATAAACACAGTCTACAGTGAGAAATTGCCAGCCAGGAAATCTTAATTCAATATTCTTTGCGGTTGTGGTACTCAGAGTGGGGAAGTAACTGATTACATGTAATTAGTTACTTGTAATCTGATTACAAAAAACAATTACTGTACCCCATTACAATTACCATCTGAAATAGTGGAATCAGATTACAGGTTTTTATTTTTAGATGAATACTTCTAGGACTATATTTAAATATAAAATGGAAGTTTGCAGGGAAAGAAATGCTCAAAGCAATCAGATGTTCTCTTAACCGTTTATTAATGTCAATCAATAATTTAAATAAAATCTTAATTTGATCTGATCCCCTGCAAAACATAAACTGCAACAAATAGAAAGATTTGGTGTGCTAATGTAGTAAACTGTTTTGGATGGCATTTCAAATAACAATGTTTAGGCATGGGCATGAAGTAATCTAAATAGTAATCAGATTACGTTACTAAATGTAGGTAATCCAAAAATGAAATTACTGATTCTATTTTTAGTCTGGTAACTAACGGACTACATTTAAAGAGTAAGATAAGGTAACGGTCCAGACCTTAATGAAATCAATGCTAGTGTATGTACGGCCATGTTTATATCTGGTTCTGTTTGGGTTGTCTTATAATTATTCTGGTCCAGGAGAAACTCTAGTCTAGTAACAAGGTTCTTTATGGACCAACTGGTTGCACAGACACCAAAAGAGAGTCAGAGAGAGATGAACAATTAAGATACAATATTTATTTAAACAAACCGAATGAAGCAGATGAAGGTTGGGATCAGCAACTCACCAAAGATAAAACACCCCAAGAAGGCAGTGGATTAAGAACTACCAGCACACATATGTCCGGTTTCACAGACATGGATTAAGCCTAGTTCTAGACTAAGATCCTTTTCCAATGGAGATCTTCATTGAATTTTTTTTTTTAGTCTTGGCCTAGCCTTAATCCATGTCTGTGAAAATGTCCAATAATGCACACATCAATTACAAAGCAAAAACTACACAGCAACTCAGCACTGCAAAACAACCAGAGGCCTGGTGGCGAGTCTACTGAACCCCAGCTGTAACCAGCGGATATATATAAATAGCTGGATCGGTATCGGTGACAATTGGACAATTGTCACCAATCCATGGGGCTAATCCAATTAAATTAATTTAAGTAAAATTAAGATGGGCTGTCATTTACTTTTAATGTATATGAAACTACTTTATTATATTAAAACTACTGCAAAAAGTTTTTTATCAAAATCCTCATGCTAAAACCAATGCACCCAATAGCCACTGGCTGCAGCTCCCAGGGAAGATAGCTGGCGTGCAGAGTCACAGGCAGGTCGGCCGCCCTGCTAGTGACGAAAACAAAAGAAAATAAGTAAACAAAACACTACTAATCAACTGTAAACTAAACCAATATACCAAAACAAACTCAAGGCTAACCGATACCTACTCTTTAAGGACAGAAAACAACTTCACTTACAAACCAGTTAATATAAAAGAAACTGCCCAACATCCCCTTTACCCCTTTACCATAAACAACAAGTCAACCTCTTTGAGCCTTAATTGGCATCCATTTTATGGGCAGTTCTTCATTTCTATGAGTCAGTCAATGAAGCACTCTAGCTCCCCCCACTGTACTGGAGCTGCATTGTGCTACAATCCATATGTTACATCAGTCTCACAAAAACACCATTACATGTGAAATATGCAGTATATAACTGTTCTCCTTGTGTTTGCATCTTCTAGATCAGGTCGATGTGAAACCAGGAGAAGATGCTATTCTACCTTGTCACTCAGATGTCACCATCAGAGCCCTACAGTGGAATAAAACAGATACTAAATCTGTTGTCAGCTTTTTCAGAGATGGTCACCTTGACCAGACAAACCAGCATCCATCTTTCAGGGGAAGAGTAAAAATGGCAGACCCATCACTGGAGAGTGGAGACATGTCTTTGATTTTTTCCCATGTCAGCGAGACTGACGCTGGAATATACAAGTGTATTGTACCAATTGGAAGTCGCAGTAAGAGATCCATCATGGATGGAGAGACTATCAACACAGTCACCCTACATGTGAAGAGGCAAGAACCCTCAGGTGTGTAATATATTTTCCATCGGAGACCATAAAGATGCTTCTGTAAGTCTACTGTTTTCACTGAGACCTACTTTTCCTACATGTGGCATTTATCATCAATCTTTAAATAACTTCAGATTAAGATTCTGATTAAGATTTCCATTATAATCTACAGAGAGCCCGTCATAGTCAAACTACACAAAACAATCTAATAAACCTGACATGCTAGTCTTTAAGTCACGTGCTGTTGAGGTTTCCCAGATGTCACATTGTTGGTCTTTGACGCTACATGGAGTTAAATCGCCTCTCATTAGCTGGGTTTAGCCTTCATGGACACTTTTTGATCATTCTGAATTAAATCTTTCAAAATGAAGATTACGGGTTACCTGTTTACATGGGATGTAATCTAACATGGTCCGGTGTTACATGTGTCTTTGAAATTAATCGCAATAGATGTTTAACATGAACACATTATGTAGCCTAGAGAATGTAAAACCGGCTAGCCTGTCAGAGTGAGAGGAGAGAGTAAGGCTATTTGTGTGACTGGTGGAGGGATTTACTAGCCTCAGCTTTATTCTTGAGAGCTTTGAAGTCGTTGTGTTTAAGGCTGGCAAACCTATTGTGTTGCCAATCAGCATGGTACTGTTAGCTACGAGCGCGGTATAGGTGTGACGTAGGCTACTTGAAAACAAATAGAAAACGCTCAGTTTTATTCTAATTTATTAGAAGAGCAAAATTTTTCATTCTTCTCCTGACTTTTCTACTGCAAGATTGGGTAACAACAGACTGCTGGTTCACAGGTTCGTCTAATCGCATGCAAGTTTTTTTTTTAAGTGCCTGCCTTTTGGATGACTCCCCAGATGGATGTGTTTTATTAACAGACACATATCTGGTGTGTCAGGTTATGGATATACGGCTCCAAATTAAGTTACCACAGCTCCCATTCCTTTATTTATGCGTGTTGCAATAGTTATGCCCAAACTTTGTACAGTGGTTGTGTAGAATACTGCCTTGTCTCCAATCAATGAGGTATTCACAAAACAGTAGTCAAAAGTTTAAGCACGCGCAGAATGCATCTAAGAAGTAAATGGGTTTAAATGTTTACATGGTATAATTGTTCTTTCAATCGGTTTATGGAATAGTTTACCCCTCTGCATCCAAATTAAGTATAACTTGTTTTGAGACTTTTCGATTGAAGTGTTTATATGGAGCATTTTCATCCGGGTTTAGTATTTAATTAAACCGATTCCATTCAGTATATAGGGTCTGTAAATGCAGCTATTGTATTCCCACTTCATATAATAATGCACAATGGATTAATGCAATTATATTTTGATATATTTAACATGGTTTAAAAAAGTAAAATTAACTATATGACCTTTTCACGCTTTTCAGGTGTTGGGGTTGGTGGTGTCAATGGAGAAGAAGCGGGACGTGGTTCTGGTGGTCTTGCTGCTCTTGTTATTTTAATTTGCATCGTTGTGGCTGTTGTTGTTGTTGGCTTCCAGAGAAAGCATCTGTCGATATGCGGACACCTCCAGCAAACCCAGTCAGCATAATACTGATTTGCATGATAAGGCTCAGACAATTCTGAAAGGTTTTCCATAATATAAATCATGAATTCTGAGGTCAATCCTACACAGTTGGATGTCCTGCTTGTTGTTCAAACATTTTATTTTCCTACCTAAAACAGATTTTCAGCCAATTTCTATTAAAATCAGAGACACATTTAACATCAAACATCACTTGCCAAATAGTTTTTGATTAATTCCAAATAGCTATTATAATCTTGTTGATTTGACAATAATTATTGTATATTTTAATAATTGCATAGCAAGCCATACATGTATCCTGATGAATGCAACTCTGAGGCTCAGTCAAGTGTCAGATCATGGATGTGTGACCATGCTTTGAAAAAGCATTGCAATTAAGGGCAGGGTTAGGCATTCTCGAGAACGCTTGCTAACATCAAGGTCAAATAAAAACAATATCTCTTCGCAGTCCTCTCCGGCGCCACCCCACACATCAAAATGCATTGTGAAGCAAAGCATAGTAACAGCTCTGTTGATGTGAGCGGTGTTCGCCACTTTGTTTTATGTTCCTATTTATGGACCCACGGCTGTGTAGGACTATCAGAAAAAATGTTCAACATGCACAGAGAATGGTGATAGCGAGATGTGAGGAGATATTTGGTGAATTTGACAAGTTTACTACCAATGTTCAAACCATATATATATATATTCCCAAAGTGGCATTTTTATGTCTTGCTTAGGGCGGCCGAACGTCTAGGGCCGGCGCTGTATGGATGTAAATAGTGTATTATCTTATCTTATTTCACCTTTAAGGTCATACCAGTATGATGAGAAGTCCCACATAATAGACCCTTTCTCCAAAGTGAATTGATCTTTGGCAGATGAGTGATCTGACTGAAATTAATTTAAGAACATCAGTCCAGATCAGACAATATGTAAATATACTCAATTTAGATACATTGCACTTTATATTTGATTAGCCTACACATAGATTACTTGTACAGAGTCTTCAAAATAGTACACCCAAAGAGTACACAATAGATGTGTATACCCAGTTACAGTATACTTTTTCATTGTGGTGCCTGATTCACCAGACCAGTTTATTTTAGTATGTAGTAAGGTTCGGAAATTCAATAAAACAGTCTACAGTGACTATGCAATAGTTTGTCATTGGATGTGACAGATTTTCTGGCTGGACTTGCCCATGTGCATGTGATGCATCATGGAGGAGAGATTTTTTGCATGTGTCTAGTTTAACCATGGACCTATTTTTCCATTGTCTAGCATGAGATTTAGTTTTGAGGTTGGTTTTCTGACAGAGGGTGTTGTGCAGTCTGCAAATCACCACATAAGGACCTCTGTGTTGTTGCGTGGGAGGAAAAGACAAGAGGCTGAAGGTTCACCCACATTGCGCCAGGAACATCTGTCAAGTGAGTGTGGGCTGTTGAGTTGACGTTCAGCTAAAGTCCACCACCTTTCATCCTCCTCAATCTCATGCAGTCTCATCTGGCTCAGCCTCATGACAGACGCACCCAAGGTGGGCCGCGTGTTGAGCCTGCCTATATCCACATCAGCCCACTGCACACGAATGCAAACTAAAAGTGAGCTGGCCAAACATGAGTGACAGTAAGACTGCATACATTATACAGGAGTCAAGTACACTACACTGAAAGAGCTTAGCCTTCCAAAGCAGAACACTGTAAACACAATCTTGATGACATCTGGTGTTGTGTTGATGGGCAGGACTGACTCTAAGACTGCATCATCTTTATCATACACCTTGCTTCTCTGTTGGAAGTTGGAATGTTGGTTGTTCTCCATGTTGGTTGTTCTTAATGCATTACAAGTGAAATATCTTCTTAACATGCAAATGTTAAAACCAGTTCAAATATTTTAATTGCATGTGTGTATTTGCATAAGAAAACATTGCTTGTGTGTTTTTTGTAAATATGTATAACATAGCTAAACAAATAATAATGTATAGCTTCTTTTTTTTTTTGGTAAAGTTAGGAATATTTCTTCATAGAATAAATTAGATAATTCATTGGGAAGGGGGGTGGGGGGCTTTTATGGACAAGTGTGTTAATTTTAAGGAGTGGCAAGAGATATGTCTTATTTGTTTTATACTCCCTGCACCATAATAATGTAAGTGAAGAAAGCTATACTACTAAATAAGATTACGCACAAGAGATACACCTGTGTCCCCCTGAGTCATTCATCTGACCTCATGTTAGTCGGTCCAGCTCCTCTATCTCCTGCTGTGGCTCTATGTGTGAGTGGAGCACAAGGCACCTTATGATTCAATAGAGCACATGCGTTGGATTTCATTCAACAGTATATAAACACACTGATGCTCAGGCAGTGAATATAAATAAAAGCACTAACTGAAAAACTAACAAAAATGTTATTCTCTTATTGTTTGGAAGAGCACAGTGTGTGTCTACACGTGTGTGTGTGTGTGTGTTTCTGGATGTGTAATATAGAGACATGTTGGAAAATTAACTTAATTGTTGCTTACTGTAAGTATTCAGAAGGGTACTTTATTGGGGATGTGGTTCCTCTGCTAAACAGCAGGTGGCAGTGAAATATTGTTTAACTTATGTATTTACCCTAGCATACAATCTCAAATGAGTTCTTAGAGGTTAGAAGCAGTGTAAAATAAAAATGGGTATCTTACAGTATGTGTGTGCAGGTCCTCATTTAAGTTGATTTAATGTATTTGGGATGGCACGTTACTGCTGGCCACACACACACACACACACAGGTATATACATGCGAGTCGATATACATTCTGTAGTGTGATGGATCACAGCAGTCAAACAGGTAAATTCACATTTGCTATTATGTACAGATACATTTTGTACATGTATACCAACAGTTCACTATTTGCAATAATCCATTCATTAGGCTACACTTTGTAAATACCACACAACATTGTGCCATGACTACTGTATAACTAGATATGGCATGGATATGATTAACCAGGCAACTTGAAAAATGGGGGGCTCATCTCATCAAGCACAACAATTGGCTGCAACAAAACTCAATTGCAGACCTTATATAATAGATCACACTAAGAATCTATCATGGACAAGGGTAGTGACAGTCTCCGGCCACTGGGTGGCAGAGCAAGGTAAACTTGATAAGGACTCCAGAGTTGATGAGAAGTGTGGAGCTTTGCTCTGTCCATTCATGTGAACAGTTGTATTATGCTGATCAGAAGAATATTCCCCTCACCTGTTATGCATGTTTACACTAGATATAGAAATACCCTGCTGAGCACAGTTTTACAGTAATACTAGATCTTACATCTTCAATCAATTAAGCATCAATTCATTCATGTAATAATAAAGATAGATGACACACCAGAGCCACCAAGGCTGATTTTGGCACTAACTTTCTGAACAACAGCACAAAGTTCTTACATCCTCTCTCCTGGAGTCTTATTGGCATAGGACAACATGTACATAACTTCAAATAAAGCTCAAGGCAGAAGAATAAACTGTGTGAAGGGTGGATGAGATCAGACCAGAAAATGGAGAGAAAGGCAGAGAGTGATGATAAAGAACATTGTTTCCCGCTTCATTAATCTTGCCTCCAAGGGCCTCTGTTTTGTGTGTGTGTGTGTGTGTGTGTGTGTGTGACTGTTAGGGTAGACCAGAAACATATAATGGGGGTTGTGTAGGTCTAAAGGATTGTATCCATGAGAGCAAGCGTCTTTATTTACCACTGTGAATATGTTTTCTATAAACATGTGCTGCATGTCATTGTGTATGTACTGTATGTAGGCCGGTCTCCACACTGACTCCACAGCTCATTCAAGTCCACAGGAGGTTTGGGGAGATCCAGATTGGCGACATACCCTGCTGGGTATCTCGATGGTCACGATCTCCTCTCAGCTGACAGCGCCAGCAAAGTCTGCATGTTAACGTGACAAAGTACTAAATAGCTGCTGGGGATATCAGCTTTATTTGGAAAATATTCATTTTGCATTGCTTGTGTTATTATAATTGTTGTTCCCAAACCCCACCATTAACTGATATTTGCCAGTAATGATTGCCTATAAACTGACAGCACACCAATATGAATGAATGGTAGCAAACATAAAACATTGCAGTAAACATTGACAATGCTTTTCGGCTACAGTAAGGGGAAGTCTGTATTTTTTTGGAATGTGCAGGCAGAGCTGTTAATGTCAAGTGAGTGTATAAAGCTGTAATAAATATACCGAACATAATCTGATTAGTAATAAACGTCCGTCTAAAAACACTTAATATAACATAAAGACATAACAAATATATTGATTCAATCAACAGTGCAGACATTAATAGCAATCAAATAACCAAGGGGAAGATTTGTCTTTACCAATATTGCATTTAATAAAATATATGGAATAAGTGAAGCGAGTAGCAGTGTGTGTGTCTACATCATGTTTGTGTCTGATGAACATGGAGGGTGTTTGTTGAAGAGAGGCGGAAACATTTGTGCGTGACTCTGTAGGGACGTATACAGCTAGTGCTGTTGTAGCGTGTAACATCTGTTGGTTCAGACTAACAGAATACTAGGATATTTATAGAGTTTTTAAAAGTTGGCTGGGATGTGACACTGTAACAAATAGAATTACTCGTGTCAGTTTCATCTAATATCTGGTTATAACCATATCTGGCAGACTGTCATAGGGAGGGCTGTATAAATATGGGATAAAATGTTTTTTTAAGGCATTAGGACTGGTCTTAACATGACACAAATGCGTGATTAGTAGCATAAATTTACCATTTGATTAATTGTGTTTACATAGTGTAGTTACAGGAAAATCATACATTTTCTTAATAATATGGTAATGTCACTCAAGCAGATTTAATTATTGTTCCAGAGAAAGTAGTAAAAGCTTTTAGCTGATTTAGAAAATACCATTGTTACTGACTTACTCTTCAAGTGTGTGGTATAGCTGTGAGAAATTTAAAGGTAGATATAAGGTTCCGATCACACAGAGTCTATGCTACAGCGTGACAGGCATGTATGCAATGTCATCTGGTTCAAAAACACGCAAAATCAACGTGTGTTGTAAAGGTGCTTTTATTGTCACATACACATGTAGTGAAATCGATGCTCTGCATTTAACCCGTCCCTCAAGGGAGCAGTGGGCAGCCGCTGTGCAGCGACTAGCTCCAGATTAAAGCCAGTGTCACTGGTGGGAGATTAAACCTAACATGTTTTATGATAGTGGGGGAAACCGGAGCCGGATGTTGTCAACATGTATTATACATGTTTCCTATGTGTTGTTTACGTTCGCTTTTCTGGCTCTGCGCTTCATGTATTTCTAGTGTTTTTTAGACGCGTATAAAAAATAAAATATTTTCAACTTTTCAGCACTAGGCACGGAGTCGCACTGTTCATATGACAGTTGACACAGGCAGCCATTCTCTTCGGCACAAGCAGTCCATCGCTGTGTGAACGGGGGTTTATCAAAGCGCTTTTGAAGCGGCCGTGCCTTTAGCACTGTGATCGGGCCCTAATGGTGTCTTTATTTACCATCTTTCTAACAGGGATGTACGTGCGTTGTGAAAATTCAGTTAGGAAGACTACTTTACTTTCTTACACATGCTGGGTGTATTGCATTCCCCCACCCTTATTCAAGTTTAATCAACCAACGTTGCACACGTCACCAGGAACCAATCTCCTTATTGATCCTCCACTGTATCGTAAGCTACATTCTCTGTGTCACTCCAGAACCTACATTTTGCATTCCCTCTCCCTCACCACATCTCTACCAGTATCACAGGACTCTGTTCAAGGATTCTGCTCTTCATTACTGCCAATGTTAAGTCTGGCGTCTGGAGAGGGGATCCATCTGGCCTTGTTTTTGATGCTTCTATGTTACATTATTAACAGAGTCCTAATGCCAAAGCACTTTAGTAAAATAAATATCAAATTATTTAACAATTTAGATTAACTGTGTTGTGGTATATATTTCAAAGAACAGCCCAAAGTGGCTTCTTATCTCAGAAGGAAGTCAGAACAAGATAATAGATCTCTAAAACCCCTTCATTTCTCCAGCGGAGATCTGCTCCTGTAATGAACCCAATATACAAACATACATAATTCAACCAGCCAGCCAGTTCTGTAATGAATGGGAATGGAAAAAATGTGAAAGAAAACAGAATTCAATAACAAATGCCAAAAAAAAAAGATAAAGTGTTGCATTTAAATATAATAGTCTTATTTACAGTAATTTGTTAGGCAACTTGTGTTTTGTGTGTAAAAACAGTAAGCTATCAGCAGGGAGGATATTGTCATTTGTCAACACAATATTTTATGTTGTGTTATTATGAAACACTACCAAGAAAAACATTAGCAGGCTAACGTGTATGAGCTACTGTATGAGGCTATAAGACACACATTAAAAAAAAGAAACTTTGCAATTATGCACCATTACAGCCTGGCAAACAAACCCAAGCATCATACACAGCCATACACAAAGCTCTACAATACATATGTACATAATGTACATACTCAAATTAAGAAACAACTTGGCAAATTAGCAGCCTCATCTGGTCATGAGGTTTATGTCCTTTAGAGTTGATGTAATGCTCAATATAATGCTTCAGCAGAATGTGTTGCTTTAGCTGCAGACATTACTTAAGGCTTAGTTTTGTAAGAGAACTGTCCCTTCACTGTGCTTGTGGTATTCCCTAGGGCAGGCCTATTCAATTAGCGGCCCTTGGGCCAAATGCGGCCAACGGGGGGATTGCAACCTTGACCACTAGTCAACCTATGACCATATAGTTCAATATACTGTCTAACCACTATACAAATGAGTTATTATTAAATGTTCTACAGCCACATCATGATATAGCCTCCATGTAAATGTAATGTAGTAGTCCAGATCTTTGCAAACTGGACACATATTGGCGTGACTGCTATTTTGTTGTGCAAATGCCAATATGCCAGAGAGACTTTGAATTAGTGGCATCCTATAATTCTATAGGAAACCTTTGCAATTGACTTGACATATTGAACATTAACCAAGCTGCAGGGTGGATGCTCTCATTGTCTCGCTGTCGTAGACGCTCACGTAAATAATTGCCAAAAATATGTGGCCCACCTATAGTTTTTGTTGTTAAAATCTGGCCCACTTGAATTTGTAATTAAATAACCCATGAAGTAAAAAACAAATGCATAATCTTAAAGGAGTCATATGCATATTGTTTAAAGCCATGACATTCTTCATGTCTGCATTTTCACTGCATGATATAAGAATTTTCCCCAAATTCCCATTTGGAATTACCACTTGGAGGTGGATGTGAAAACCTTTGTCTTCACCAATCAAGAGGGGGCATTTCTGTGATGTGCAAACTAAATGTACATTATCATAATTTATGAGAGAAAAATGAGACAGCGAGAGAGAGAGAGAGACAGCGAGAGAGAGAGAGAGAGAGAGAGGGGGGGGGGCAAAGATGTAAAAGGGGCAGATGACGACAAATATAATTCAGACAGATGGCTGCAGAGAGAGATAATAAGAGATGAGAGTGAGAGAAAGAAGAGAGAGAAGGGCCACTGCAGAGTGAAAAGCAGACAGAAGAAGGGCAGGAGAGAGGGATGAATTATGCATGGGTGCGGTTACAGGCCACAAGAAAGACAATCTGGGCAGAGGGAGATGTAAAAGCGATACAAGCTCCACTTATCTCTACACTGACCTTCTTCCTGGCTAAAACATCCACACAGACACCAACACTGGCAGCAGACAGAAGGCCTCTTAAGACCTCATTAACACATTTCAAACACATGCATTGCCGCACTTTGTTGGAACGTAAAGTGAAAGTGAACTTTATTAAAACACTTTTAGTTTTTTAACCTCAATATTATTACAATATCAATATTGAAGCTAACCAAAAGCCTGTTCGCCAAGTCGGCATTCCTAGAACGAGGACTGCAATTCACCCATCTGATCATACATACACAGAGAACGGTAGGCAAGCAAAATGGGAGGAGATGTGTATTTGATGTCACGCTGCGTCGTGGTGAGGACCCAAACGCAAGACACGTAGACCGAGAACAAGGTTTATGAATTCAAAAAAGAAACGACATGAACACAGTGAACAACGCACATATTAACATGTACATTTACAATGACCGACAAAGACAAAAGACACACGAGGGTTTATATACAGGAAGACAAGACAGACCATTGGACAACAGCAACGAGGAACAGGTGCAGCACATCAGAATGATTACTCAGACACCGGTGGAACTAACGAGGCTGGCCACACAGGGCAGGCAGTGAGAGGAACTTGGGCCTGACACAAGGTAAACACAGAGCAAGACAGGACTAGAGCAGAATGGGGGTCATGAGACATTACACTAGAATAAGCCTACTAAACTATTCAGACTATGTTCTATGTTGGATTTAATGTTCAAACTATATTTACGCCCATGAGTGTTATTGTTCCAAATATTAATTAGCATTAACACCGTGTTTGTTTACCATGCTGATAAAGGGGTGCCTGAGACTCTCTGGCTCCGCAGGGGCCGTGTCCGTGTTTGCTTTGTGTCCGTTTCACATATGATGTTCGGCGGGCTGAAGGAGTGTTACTGCTTTGTTAAAACAATGCACACGGGGTAGACGGTTCATTTTACGTGTTTTACAGACATGCAATGCTAGTCTACATAGCCCACTGTAGCATAGGCTTACTAATAAAATAGTTTGCTTTGTTTATATCCCCGCAGGCCCAGCGCATTTAATCGATCCGACAGTTAAGTGTCAGCCTCTTCTGTCCATTAGCACTACGTCACATAAGTATAGGCTCTGCGAGACCAGGTAATATAGCCTTGGCTACTGTATGTAACTTGGTTGCTCCCGAGTATGTTGTCACTTGTCATAATGGTAGGCTATGTTGATAGCTCATGGTTCATGTTGGATGTTGTTGGACGTTGAAGAAGTTAATAGCCTACTGCACAATCAATGAATCAGTACCCTAATGAAGGCAAACTGACTTTGTCCTCATAGGGACACTGCGTAAGTGCGCAATTATTTATTGTTACAAAGAAACAATTTATAAAACATTAGATCATTTTTAGAATGCAATAAAATCGTTTTTATAGACCAACATGTTGCCTACATATGATAATAAAGCTTTTACTTAAACTGTAATTTGTGTGCCCACCACTGCGGGTCCATGCTTGCCTGCATTGGCTATATTACTGTCTTCTTCTGTGGAGTTTCACAGATTGGGATCCAAAGCAGTTATGCTTATGGCACCCAAATGGTCCATAGTGGCTCTGCACTGAACCAGATTAAATAAAGATACAACAGTCAACGGTCAACTGACCAAATGTATACAAGGAAGGCATTGCTAGATCAGGTTGTCCGAATCCCCTCGTATGTCTTCAGACCTCTCTTGCAGAAGTCTGAAAAATAATTTGGAGAGACCGCTAAGTTCCTTTAAGTGGCTCAGACAATCAAACAGGTTGATTCAGATGTCTTATCCGAGTGTTTTTCAATAGTCTATCCTAATAAGGGAAGAGAGAGAGATGAAGAAGAATTAGATACACCTCACTATTTGCAACCTGGCCAATTATAGGGCCCATCTCCTCTTGGAACTACAGAGTGCGCTTTTGAATGTCCGTGAGTCTTTAAATGTGCATATACTCCAGTACAGTACAGTAGAAAGATGCAGGATTTAAGAAAATCCATTTGACTCCAGAAGGCCTAGTGGAGGTCTATTCTCAAGATACTGTAACTCTCATTGTCTGCACTAGAACAAACACATACAGTTGACAATACAAAAAGCAATATTTGAAAGAATAAATTGGTGGGGGAGTAAAATAAAAAACTGATTTGATTTGTTAACCTCCAAAAGAATAGCTAACTTCTTATCTGTTTATAGCTCTGAAATGGACAAACGGGTGACTTCAGTGACTTCATTCATGGCTATTCCTGCCTATTTAAGGCAGGGCTTTTAACATACTGAAACATGGTAAGCACTTCATAAAAAAATCTATCTTAAATATATATTATATTTTTCCTCCCTGCACTGTGAATGTTTACATGTTATGTTCAATTAAACCATGGCAACATCTAATGTTTGTGTAGTATTATTTTCAGCAGACCGTTTTTCTATTGTTGTGACTTAGATGAAGTTCAGAGCACATTTATGACCAATTCATCCAAAACTCCACGTAATCCCAAGGCACATACTTTTTCTTGCAACTGTATACAGTATGAATGAATATATATGAATTAAAATTAAAATAGTAGGCTGTGAGGGGTCAAGGTGAGTGCAGGTGCAAGTAAGGTAGCCGAGACAATAGCGTATGGTTGTCAACAAACTGATGCTCGAGCGGTTTATAAAACAAGGAATCTGCATTTGCAGTAACGTAGCACGAGACAAGCATTCACAGACACAGTGTATATAGCCTTGACTGGCTGCAGGTGACAGTGATGCAATGGGCCTCAGACACATACAGTATGTACACATTCACATATGTACACATATAATGTATATATGTACAGTGTGTATGTATGTATGTATATTAATAATATGATTTTATTAATTTATGAATGTAATTTTTATTCATTCATTTATTTTGTTATTAATGAATATTACACTCATCTGGCTTTAGGGAGTGGTGGATGGGGGTTATGTTTAATGTTTGTAATATCCATCCATCCATCTTAATCCGCTTATCCAAAGTCGGGTCGCGGGGGCAGCAGCTCTAGCAGGGGACCCCAAACCTCCCTTTCCGGAGCCACATTGGAAAGCTCTGACTGGGGGATCCCGAGGCGTTCCCAGGC
>JAODOY010045936.1:0-40639 GCA_025399855.1 Forbesichthys papilliferus | reverse complement strand
CTAGCTACACTATCACCGTGCTAACAGTGTCTAGCTACACTATCACCGTGCTAACAGTGTCTAGCTACACTATCACCGTGCTAACAGTGTCTAGCTACACTATCACCTTGCTAACAGTGTCTAGCTACACTATCACCGTGCTAACAGTGTCTAGCTACACTATAACCGTGCTAACAGTGTCTAGCTACACTATCACCTTGCTAACCGTGAGCATTAACTAGTGTGCTACGCCAAAAAAAAGAGACAGCGGGAAAGAACCAACTTCAAAGTTGCAGTCTTGAGAAATATGTCTATCTAGCTAACTATTCAGCAGGACTGACTGGGAATATTACCAACAAGTCGTCACATTCCTGTCCGTGTGTCTCACCTTAATGAATTTGGAGTTCTGGTCCTCCAGGAGCAGGATGTCCTCCTCGTATTTCTTCAGCTTGGCCTCGGCCGTCACCTTCTCAAGCTGCAGCTTCTGCCTCGCAGCCTCCTCCTCATCCAGCTGCTCCTCCAGGTCCTACACACGCAAGACAAAAGGCGTGAAACCTCTCGCCAGCAAACCTATTCGACTATTACGTTAGTGAGCCGCAAGAGTCCTCCTGAGACAGCCATCTTCCAAGACATCGGCTTTGCTTATTGGTAAGCTGATATTAAAGTCTGTGTGTGTTGAGGAAAATGATGGCAATACAATCCAATGAACACTGTAAAAATGTGATTAAATGTGAATAGTGAATGCAAGTGAACGATTTATTATTTTGAAATGTGCTGGTCAGTATATCTGCAAATGTGCTTTATACATGCATAATACCTGAGGAGAATGTGAAGGAAACACACGTCCTTCCGTTCAATCCTACGCTGTAGAATTGAGTTCAGTTTTCTCTCTCTTTCTTATTACCGCATCAAAAACCCAACATCTTGTTTTACATGAATCGTTCATTCAGCACCGTTTTAAGTTTGCAAATTGAACCTAAAAAAAGGTCAATAGGAGACCGACCGCAGGCCAGGCAATCCTGCCGTCCTGACCACCTACCTGGATGTGGGACTGCATCTTCTTCTTCTCGTTCTGCAGAACCTGGTTCCTCTCCTCCTCCTCCTCCACCCGCGACTCCAGGTCGTGGAGGATCTCCTCCAGCTCCTGCTTCTTGGCCGCCAGGCGCGATCTCATCTCCTCCGCCTCGGCAAACAGCTCCGTCTCGGCCTGTAGCTGCTCCGCCAGTATGTTCTTCTCCTCCGTCAGCTGAGGAAACGCACAGAGGCAGGCCACGTCTGCACAACTGGTACCCATGTCCACGCTGTGGTTCAAGCTACCGTCCTGAACTATTTAACGTAACGTGTTGGAACCTAGATTCACATTCGTCATATTGTATATTATATCTCAAGGTATAAAAACCTTGAGAACGAAGCGTAGGTTAGCATAAATATAATAAGTATGAGCAGCCAGTATGTGTGTACAGTATTGCAAAAAAGGTGTCACCACTAGGGGGCCGTCGTGGCCCTAACTCACCTGCTGGTGCTTTCTCTCCATCTCCACCAGCTCTCCCTCCACCTTACTCTGCTTCTCCTTCACCTTCAGCAGCTCCTCGTCCTTGGCCTGCATCTCCTCCTCTTGTCTGCTGACCTGCAGCAGGGGCTTCACCTGCAGGTACGACACACACACACACACACACACAGGGTTTGCACAGGCATATTTTCCTTTGCTGAAGCCCCTGTCCTACTGTGCATTGTTACATTGATTTTGTACAGTTTTATTAAATAAATTGTCTTCCTGACTTGGTTCATGTCTTACTATGTGTTTATGTTTATGGTTGTGTATATTCGTTTTCCCTCACCTATGGACACTAATGCATATAATACTACATATAATAATACTTGCATTTGCATAATACACTGCACATACACACACCTTGGTGAAGAGCCTCCACCACTGCCAGTGGCGTAGCTTCAGGTAAGCCGCACAGTTCCTCTGCAGAACCTTCAAGGCACTCAGCTGCTGTTGCTTCTTAGCGAAGGCCCTGGAGCACGAGGAGAGGGGCCGTTGTTTCACAGCTGTGCTGTACTGTAAGGCTCAACTGGCAGTAACACCCGGGTCATAACAGCTGTTTGCATACAGTGCTGTATATATGGAACACCCACCCACCCCCCCTCCATGTACATGTGGGGAAGGACGTTTATGCAAAGCAAACTCTGCTGAACTAGTGTATTTACCATTGTAGATACTGTAGAAATGCTTCCTCTGGACGATAAATAAACTATTAATTTCAAAAGGTTAATAGTAGTTACTTATAGTCTAATGGACGTGATACAATTCATATGCTCGCTAGGGTTTGACTGATAACCCCCAACTGACAACCAGTATGCATAGACACTCACTTGCGCGCCAAGTATCCTCGACAGACGGCCTGAAAGTAGATGATGATGTCAGTGATCTTCAGGTCTCTCTCCTCTTCCAGGTGAGCCAGAACCCCAGCTCGGAAGAAGATCTTACTCTGGCCGATACGGTACAGGTTGGCATCCAGCTCCAGAGCTCGGATCTACAGAAACAGATACGTTTAGAGATAGATATATATGAATTACCATGAGGGGATACCACTAACTATATAACATTTGACACATTTAGAGCTTTTAGTTGTTCCAATGTGGGTCAGGACCCTCCCGTGAGTCATGGAATGGTGTTTTTGATGCACAACTGATCGTATACATGGTTGGTTGTATATATGTTTTATGCTATAGTATTATTAAGTATAGCTTATGACCCCCCATTTGCAAACCCACAAGATCATTTATCCTTTAATATTCGACTGTACCTCAAAAATGTACACAAATGTACACTATATGCTAACCATTATGCGTACCACCAATCCTGTTCAAGATCCTAATAATGTATTTTAAACTACCAAAGTAGCCAAGTGTAAAAGAAAGTGATTGTGTAATAGGTGGGATGTGAGAACCAGGTCTCACCATTCTCTCACAGGCCTGCTTGCCATCCATGAAGCCTTTGGGGATGGCGTTGGGAGTGAGGATCTCATATCTGGTCATGCAACAGAGAAAGCAAACACACAATTTCAACTGGTCCTCCGTGTTGAGTGCAACCGAGTACAACAGAAAAACAGATAGAATAAAACAACAGTTAAGTCAACATTTAAAGGAATAGCAGGGGGATTCACATAATTAATAGGAGCACACGCTATTTTGCTAATGTTGAGCATACGCCATGTCTGTTACAAGCACCACAACTCTGAACGCAAGTTGTCTACATTCCAAATGTTTATTATTTGTTGTTATTATATGTTTATTTTTGATATTTATGAGCTAAAGACAGATGTCCAAACTCCACCTCTGTCTGAACTCCTGGAAGACGATGCGGTTGGGGAAGCCCTGTCTGCAGATACGGATCCCCTCCAGGACACCGTTACACCTCAGCTGGTCCAAGACCAGGTGGGGGTCTAGTTTACCAGCCTGGGAAAGAGAGGGGCAAGGAAGAAGGGATCATAGAACAAGATAGTTTTTATGTACTAATGCATTAGTACATAATACCGGTTACAGTATCATTTCACAGGAATTTCATTAATTTCCTATGGGGTGCAGCAATATTGTGTTGCGTATGCAGTAGCGTCAGGTGAAGGGCACGCGTTGAAAAAATCCAAACGCATTCAGTGAAAACGCATGCGTAAACCTGTGGCCTGTCTGAACCTAAAATAAACCCGTGGTTCATTTTATTGGCAAAATTTGTATTATTACTGTATTATATTAATAACCACATTTTCCCTGGAGCAGTGTCAGTTTCATTCAGGGTTCATTACGTTAGCTTACTAGGACCGACCATTGGACCTGCTAGCATCACCATGGATACCAACTGTAATCAGAGTTGTCACGTTGAATCTTGCATTGTGGTTGCGTAAAAAATTACGCAGTGTAGGGAAAATACGCATCCAGTATGTAACCGGTGTAATAGCATAGCCTGCATTATAAAGGCAGAGACCAACATCTCTCATTGATTATGTTTTTAATTATTTGGTGTATTATAACCACACAGTTTATTACATTTTAAAATGATTACCGTAGCTTAAAGATGATTAACTGCAGCAGTAAGCCATATATTATCATAAGAAAAACCTTAAACGTTTCTTAAATATAAACACTGGTTTGAAGAGTCCATGCTAGACTAAACAGTTTTTGACAGGTCTTCAGTTACTTCTGTGTCAAAGCAAAGCCTACAGTGAGTGTCATCCTCTCAGTACTATGTATTAGTTTTGTGGTGAAACATTATATCATTGTAAAGCGTAAAGTCTCTCTCTCTCTCTCTCTCTCTCTCTCTCTCTCTCTCTCTCTCTCTCTCTCTCTCTCTCCACAGAGATATTCTCTGTAACCAGTAAGATAAGTAGCCTAAAATGGATCACATACATACTCATAATCGTATATTAACATTAGTAGCTAGCTGTAATCATTTCATAATATGTTCGCTCCTTACTTGGTCTCAAGTACAGATCAGGGAACATCATTAACAACCTCACATCACTGTCTAATACAGATGCAAATTCATGCTTTCCACTTTGATTGTGGATTTACTCAATTTTGTCTACTATATCTTGACTGCCAATTCAGCTGTTGAATTCTGCATGTAAACACACCTCTTTTCCATATATGCAAACTACAATATGAATGCATTAAAACACTCAAAAACACAAGAGCCTGATAGCGTAAGTACAGCATTCCTAAGGCAGTAGGTACTGGCACCACACAACAGGGGTTTGAGATGGTGGTCCTGTGACTCACCCTCTTCTCATGGTTTGGGATGATGCAGCGCACAAAGTTGGGGTTGGTGTTCCTCAGGGTGGCCATGAGCTTGGACAGCTGCTCCTTGTACAGCTGGCCCACGGTGCGGAACATTCCCTTCTTGGTCTTGTACGCTGCGCCGAATGCCGTCTCGTTCATGCCCGCTACCTGGTCCAAACCGACGATGCGGTCCACTGTGTGTTGGGTGGGGGGCACAGGGGCAGTTCATGTAGAGGTATATGAAGTAACAGGGACTCTCACACACGCTCACATGTTTACACTCGACAAAAGGTGTGGTGGCATTAACAGCCTTAATTAAATGTACCCATATCATAACATGGTCATTGTTTAGAGTATATGGAAGATGCAGATCCGGGAGCCTTTTCTTTTAATGCGTTTTAATGCGTTTTAGTCATGCTTCATCAGTCAAGTGATTTGTGTTTTCATGATTCAGATTCTAGTAATCTGACTGGCACAATATTATCCATGTTAAAATGATAATCTGCTTCCACTAGTCAAAACATTTTAGAGTGTAGCTCTGTACAAATGGTTCCTTATATAGTTAAAAACAATAAGTTTTAAAGTGTCCCGTGGTGAAAAATGGTTCGCCGCATGACACAATGGTTCTGTTTATCTAGAGAAATGCCTTAATATTTAAATACTTAAAAGTTACTTATTGCCCAGATATATCTAATACATAACACTTAAGTATACAATAACAACATCTTTCTCACAAATTTACCTTAAATGAGGCCATTTTATATTTGATTATAACCCTAAAATTAAATGTAAATTCTGACCAGTTCTGAGGTAAAATACAGGGAGTTTCAAATCAGTAAATGGAATTATAAAATTATTCAATTATAGTATAGTATATTTAATACAATCACATTTATTTTTTCAGTATTTATAATGGCAATCCCCAATAGATAGCAACAGCAAAGCTATGATAACTCATCTTTCTGGGGACTTCAAAAATTTCACTTTTTGTTGGGTTTCCTCATCCACTTAGATTTATGTCCATTAAGCTATGTTTCTAAATGTATTATACACTACATTCACTTGCAACAAAATAGTAATGACAGAGCTGAATCAGATGCAGTATCTGTCGGTGTACTGGTTACTCATATATTGTTCTGGCATGTTCTATGCCAAACATGATTGATTTCAGCAATACGGTATGGTAAGACCATACATCATTACTGAAGCCAGTGTGGGTTGGCTGATGCTTTAGGGCATCATTGTCCCCTGGTGTTAACTGAATCCCTTGCATGGCTCAGTGTTTTAAAAATATACTTCAGACGTCCTTCCAACAGAACTGCTGCCTTGGGTTAATTGCTACTGATCATCACTGCAATGAAAATGCATAATGTAAAGCAGTGTTCTGCTTCCCAGGATAGACCAGGATGACACCAATGCCTCACTGGATATAAACCACTATTCTGTCACATGTTGACACTCCTCGTAATTTTTTTTGGCAACAGGAGCAGTAGAAATTAGAACAACAAGCCAAAGCCAAGGCATTCTGTAGCCTATCGGTAGGAGTAGACATGTACTGTAACTTCCAAAACAAGATTTTCAGAGAGTATGACAGCCATGCAGAGCCAGAAGTGTGCATATAGGTTCAGGGGTGTGCAGAGGGAAGCCATTACAGTATATCAATGAGCCTTGAGAAGCACAGGCACAGGGAAGGATAAGCCAGTGTTTAGAGCACAGTAAGCCGTATTTTACGTGGAAGTATTTACGCAGAAACCGCAAGCAGTATTAGCATTCACCTGGAGCCTCATGGAGCCCAGAGACATTGTCATAGAAAGAGGCTCTCTGAAACGTCTGAATGTCTGGAGCCACACAGACGAGAGACACACAGAAAAAGGGACAGGAATATGGGAGAAAATAGGACACAGACGTTTTTAGACAAGACACATTAGGAAGAAGCATCACTGTTTAATTGTGCACGCATTTAAAGGGAGAACAGGTGTTAATAGGTTTGTATCCAGTAGACAATTCCATGCACATGATCATTACATTCTTATTATTTTTGGCAAGCGCTGGGTTATCAGTCAAACTCAAGTATTTGCTACTTAATCCCATTCTTTCTCCCTCTGGACAGTTATTTGGCCGGTAAATCCATCAAAGAAAGTATGATTTAAAATGAAAACATGAGAAAAAATGAATGAGCCTTACTTTGTTTCCCCCTCTTCAAAACCAAAACAATGTGTGCACGCTTGTGTGGAAAATAGGCTGAGGAGATGAGGAGTCTCGCTTGAGATGAGATCATTTTGCACCAGTGTTTGGACTGGCAGTGCTCGCTCCACATTAGAGGAGACATGAAGCCAGTGGCTATACGTGCTGTAAGCCTGAGAAGACAGTCTAATGGAGGAGGTTTAAAAGTAGGAGTTTGGACCCCCCCCCCCCAACACACACACAGACGCACACCAAAGGCATCACAAGATGCATTTGGGGGGGAAGTCACATTTATGAAATAATCATTTTTAACTCTCTTAATTAATTTTACATACTTTTTTTTTTTTACTTTAAATTAACTTGCTACCGATTTCATTAAACAGATATTCAATCAAGATAGCACTTTCTTAAAGATAATGACTGAACAAATGATAATGATAATGTATGTATAACATATATATTTCCCTTGTTAAACTGTCAATCAAGACAGACAATTGAAAAGTAGTCTCTTCTCACAGTGCAGATGCAATGAGTTTCTACCACAGCTACAATGACAAAAGTCATATAATATGGCAAAGAGAGCTGTGCAGGTCGTTATAATGACAGTCAAGAGACTCACCATCCTTCCAGAGCTCCGCCACAAACTTGTCAGTGGACTGGTGGAGCAGAGTGGCTACGTTGTCGTTCAGAGGGTCCATGTTCTTCATCAGCCACTCGTCGGCCTTATAGTCCACCTGAAGAGACACCAGACAGTGATTTTACTGTGTCATGGCAGTCTGAGACATACTGACAGTCTGAGCAGAGATGGTGACAGCAGATACTACAATGTCAGCAAAACAAATGATTATATATATATTTGAAATATATATATATGAAAATATTTGTGTGTGATTACTTTTTGAAAGGTTTCAGCCATAAAACATGATAGTTTTGGTCACTATATACTGTTAAATCTCAAACCCTGGATCTCAATTTTCTCGTATTTATTTTTTATATATAATACCTGTGTATTGGCCGCACCCAAGAATTAAAGACCAAAGTGCTGTAGAACTTTTTTTAGAAATCCCTGTATAAACCACACTTTATAGTCAGGAAATTACGGAAATTACGGAAACTAGACTCTTTATCTAAATTGAAGGTACACAAACCAGAATGTAAACAGTAACAGTAAATGAGTGTTTTAGAAGCCAGACCGGTCTTTGGTCAAACAGTATTTTTACATGCTTAAGAGTTGAGTAGCAGTGCCTCTGCTGTGACACAGAGCAATACCGTATGAAAGCGATATGCAGTCCTCCCAGGGAGGTAATTAAAAGGAAATCTAGCATACGCCATAATAGCTGTAGCTGTGACCGGTAGGTAAACATAGCACACGCGGTGCTACATACTATAGCACACACAGAATAAAGTAAACACACTTAACAAATGTTTGAGACAGGACAGCTGACAGGCCACTTTCTCAATGCCAGTTTAGGTAATTGAATGCGACTACTAATGTCTCTGTGACTGATTTAGAATTTAGGGTACTTGTTATACTGGACAGAGATTCAGTAACCTACAAAAATAAGGCAGAAACACCTCCAACATATGGACTCAATTTAGAACCTGGGCGAAGTTAATCTCACTATGTTTACATGTATTTCACAATTCAATATTAGGCTGTCATGCGGGATTTATTTGTTAAGAGTTCAAATGCAATGCTGGCTCCCATACAGAAGTGTAAATAAATTGTAATATCTTGTTGAATGGAAGGTATTAACCTTTTGTGGGGATACGGTTCAGGAATAGGTCTGAGGTTCAGCAACACTGACAGATGTTTGCGTGTGTGTGTGTGTGTGTGTGTGTGTACGTGCGTGCGTGTGCGTGCATGCGCGTGTACATATGTGTTCAAGGAGGAGAATGTGAGAGAGGTAAATCTAATTAAACCATTATTCCAAGGTGATATTAGCTTTGATGTGGGGACTGACAAGAGCGCCTTCTCTGGAATGTGCTGGAATATTGGGCCCTCGCTCCAGATGGCGGACCACCACACATAGGTGAGCGCTGAAAACCTTCATTATGTAACCGGCACGCAGTGCGGCGCTGATCTCACACCGATCTGAAACAGATGTGGGGTGTCTTGCTGTAGCAGCAGCTGAAATACAACTAGCCTATTGTGTCAAGGCAATGATCTGGTTAACTACAAGACCAGGAGCTAGTTCTATACTGCCTCCTAAAATGGACAAAATACTGCAGAGGAGCAGTGTTTTATAAAAAAACGTTAAGTGTGTGTGTTTTCTTCTGGCATGGCATTACTGCTGGCCGACCACAGAGACCTGACCTGATGTAAGAACGGACGCAGCCCAGAACTAAAACCCTAATGTTGGAAAAGTGGTGGGAAAAATGTCCGTAATAAAGCCCCTTCTCTGAGAAATGTGAACAATGTAAAGACAATGTGGTTTACGGTATGGAAATTCATTGAATGCAAACAAACTGCAAACACGAGATGAAAATAATGAATGTAAAAAAAACTGCTATCACAGTTAAATTAATTATAGTCTATAGTGAATTAACTTTTTTTTTTTTAAAGACACAACCCACAAAAAGAACATATAATATAAATATTAATAGTATAACCATCAACACAATTGCAAAATACAAAATGTATAGATATTTTATAAAACCACCCCCCTTAAAATCAGCACTTAGGGGGTCCCGAACCACACTGTAAAAACCCACTGATGCACCGATACTGTGAGTGCGAGACGACTTGCTAAGGTGAAACAGTGGGAACATTCAGGCCGTACCCTGCCGGCATAGTGGATGATGCAGAAGTCAGCCTTGTCCTTGAGCTGCCGTGGTTTCTGGAACTTGGTGTGTGTTCCCTGCTCCTGCAGCACCTTGTCTATGAATGTCTTGTCTGTGGCCTTGGGGAACCAGCACTCCTCATCCAACAGAGCCAGGATGCCAGGGGGGTTGTTCTGGAACCACCCAGACATAGAACTGTCACAATGACACTCACGGACAGACTAACATGCACATCACTGCAAAAAATAAAATCTTAATAAGATTAAAAACCTTCAATAAGATGATACATCTTCAAATAAGGCATTACATGCTTTATTTTATTTGGTCTTCTTACAATACAAATCTTTTTTTTTACTTGTTTTTAAAAATCTTGTCAAGTGTATTGTTGTTATACTGGCAGATATTTTTGCTTATTCAAAGTAATTTTTCCTTTATTTAATAAAATGTTTTCGTCAAGTTTTTGCAGTGTAAAAACACGTAAACTCACACATTTAGGCATAATACACAAATACACAGATGATGTACTATCGCACTAAAGCAAACACTCAACACACACAGAGAATCACTAACCGGCCTCTCGATGAGGTCGATGCAGGGCTGCAGGTCAAGGCCAAAGTCGATGAAGCTCCACTCGATGCCCTCCCTCTGGTACTCCTCCTGCTCCAGGATGAACATGGTGTGGTTGAACAGCTGCTGAAGCTTCTCGTTGGTGTAGTTGATGCACATCTGCTCAAACGAGTTCAGCTGGAGAGCAGAGGAGAGTTTGAGTCAAATTCCTGTCATATTTTCTTGCATGTAAATGAGCTCCTTCACACCTATGGATCGTTTGTGTTGTTCCGGATCAGGGTCTGAATCGATACCAATTTTGCTCACGTCCCTGGGTTCGTTTTGTGCTCACACGGCAACATTTAAAGCGGACCAGAACTTACAAACAGGGCCTTAACACCACGGTAGCACCATGGTAACACCGCTTTGCGAGGATGGATTTTTTGTGAGAATATTTTGAAAGCCAATTTTCTTAATCAACAACATTTTGTAAAACTACATAATTCCACGAGTGAGCATATTGCATTAGCGAGTTGTCCCGCTTCACTGGGACGATTGCATTCTCACTGCAAACAAACCGCTCTAGAGATCGATTGCAAATGTGCAGAGACCACCCCTCTAAATGGTCTCGACCTGCTTGATTTGTTCCGAAACAGAGTGCGATTGCTGTGTTCACAAATGCCCAAACGAACCGATCTTGGGGGGAAAACAATCCACTTTCCGATTCAACTGCTCCAAATGAGCCAGGTGTGAAATCTCCCTTAATTACAGACTATTCACAAGAGAGATTTTAAATGCCACCACCTGTCCTATTGTATATAAAGTGAGCTTCGAAATTGTATGCTTAATGGTTTTGTTTGTTTATGTTTTTATTTATTCTTATATGTTCTTATTTATTCTTGTTTGGGAAATTCTGTACAGCACTTTGGCAACCCTGGTTGTTTTTCAATGCGATTTAAAATATAACTGATTTGAATTGACATGGGCATACCTGTTGTTTTGCTAATATGTGAGTTGCTAAAATCTCTCAGAAACACATTTACACACGTTATATGTTGTGACATCTTTCACCAATGTGTGGCCTAGTCAAAGAACTTGCTGTACTGAAGACGTGTATAGTATGTGGGCTATTTAGTGTCTGGACACAGCAGTTGGCACCTCAAAGATCTCAAAGCCCGCAATGTCCAGGATGCCAATGAAGGAGGCCCCTTGGCGTTTGGTTCTGTCCAGGGCCTTGTTGATGCGGTGGACCAGCCAGCGGAACAGACGCTCGTATGTCGCCTTCGCCAGGGCCTCGATGGCAAAGTCCGCCTGGGGGAGACAGAGGGGCCGCGAGAGTCAGCGTGAATAAGAACAGAGCCCTACCTACCCCTGTGAGCCATATGGCCACATCAAAGCAAAGGCACAAGCTGCTGCGGTTTCCCAGCATGGTATAGAAGAATGATGTCATGCCCTGAGCTACGGCTTAGACCAATCCAAACCCCGATGGGTGACACGTGTCCTTTCTGTGCTTACAACAGACTGGAAAAAACAATACATGTTTCATACATGCAAATATTACATTCAGATTACATTAATTTATACTTTTTTGTTTTTATTTATTTATAAACTATATAACTATATAATATTTATATACATACATTTCAAAAATCCTATTAGCAAAATCCTGTAAGTTATTCTTACAGCATCCTTCACGGCCCCTGGTGGGGGTTAAGACTAGAAAACACTCTGTTGTGTCTTACCTGTTCTTTGGTCTGGGCTTTCTGGACGTAGTCTCGGCCTACTTTGATCCTGGGGGAGAGGATGGCTCTGGTGAACTCCATCACGTTCATGCCCAGCAGGTGGCACAGCTTCTGGGCCGCTGGGAGGGAGAGAGGCAGGTGTTTGGCATTCATGACATACGGTAGCATAATAATAATAATGCACACCCAATATGTACACTATACTATGTCAAAACCTGGGAATAGCGCTTGTAAAAAACTGTTCCAAGAACTCGGAGGTGAATGGGCTTTTGGCACAGTGGTTTCTAGGCTCTGGAGCTCTCTCTGTTTATATTTAAGACCTCCTGTATGTGTGGACACTTTAAATAAACATCTAATGACACGTCTTTTGAAGCAAGCTTTAAAACTTTTATTAGAAATTGGCAGCGGGTGTCTGTTTAAACTGTTTATTGTATTTTGCATATTATAATGTGCAGTTTGATGTCGTTATTTTATTCATTTTTATTCTATTTTACTGTAAAGCACTATAAGATCCCCCCACCCCCATTGTATGTGAAAGGTGCTTATAAATATATTTTGCTTACCGTCGTTTTCATTTTTATAAACGTTTACTTGTGTGCGTGTGTATGTGTGCATGTGCGTTCGCGAGTGCGTGTGCTGGGTCCGGCTCCTGACCTGTGTTCTCGGGCATGGAGGCCTGGTCAGTGTTCCTCTCCTTCTTGAAGACAATGTTCCCAAACTGCAGAACAGCAGAGACCACCTTCAGCATGCCTGCAGACAGTGAGAGCACTGTTTAGGATGCCGCTGAGAAGAAGCTCTCCGCAGAGAGACCGGTACAACGTACAACCGGTACAACGTTCTACTCACAGACGATCTCTTCGTGGGAGAAGCTCATGATGTGCATGGCCTCCATAGTTTCTTGGAAATTATCTTTATCCTGCTGGCCAGGAATGGGAATGTTGCCGTTGGACAGGAACCGGTAGCTGTTGAAACCTTCCAGAAGCAGGTCGGCTGCATGGAGAATAGCAAGAGGACAGCATGCTTCGCTAGCGATAATGTGGGCGACAGTGGCGCAGTGGGTAGTTGCTGGTTCACACCCGGCTAACCCCTCACCACGTGTCACGGTGAGCAAGACACCTTACCTTATCTGCTCCTGCTGATTAGCAGATAGGTCGCCATCCATGTGTGAATGGGTGAATGTGTATTTTACAGCACTTTGAGTGGCCGGAAGGTTGGAAAAGCACTACATACTTAAATGCAGTCCATTTACCATTTAATTTGGAGCAGCTCAGAAAGATGTCCACCGACTGTAGGGCAAAATAATAAGGACCAGACCTTTGACTCACTAGACTCACACAAGTGTTTTAAACGGGAACATACGATGGACAGGTACTCACATTTGAGGTGCTCTCCGGCTCCTGCCAGCAGCTGGTAGAAGATATGGAAGGTCCGTTCATCTTTGGCCTGTCTAATAGCCCTGGATTTCTCTAGAAGGTCTGGGACCAGAGGTTAAGGACCGACCAGGACACATCATGGGTGCATAAACAGCAGCAGAATTAATAGCTGAATCTGTATTAACACTGCATGAAGAATTAGCTTCCACTGATACTACCGCGGGTCTGTAATAAATCCCACTCCCACACACGCACTAAAAATGGTGGAAAAGCCGACCACTTGAAAAACAAACAGCATATGGCCAGCATGTGATGTGAGCCAATGCAATTACGTCTTCACCACTTGATGCTCAATTATAAAAACGAGCAGATACGTATAAGCAAACCTGTTTCTGTGTAAAACAACAAGAAGAAAACGCAACATTATTTACACCAGTAGATTAGGAGATTGTTTGAAATAAGGCACATTCCTTCTTTTCAAGCTCTGGCAATGGCACCATTTCTTGGAGCACAGGATTATTATTCAGTCAGTGTTTCCAGAAACCTTAGCAACTCCTAATATAAAACAGGAGGCCCAAAGCCAATCAAGCTTGAAACTTTGAATAAGAGAAAATCAATTCTGCACTATTCTAATCAGCATTGCCAGTAGACTACAGTATACAACAGCTATAACTTTATCTATAGTGCTACTGACCAGGTATACATAAACATGACTTATTAAGCATGATTACATTCCTTCAGATCTATTTTGGGTGTATGTAGTTTAAAATGCATTTGTGTGGTATTGTTAATCTCCCAGAGAGCTGTACGACCCAACTACCCGTTCTTTCCATACGATTTAGTAACATTCTTTATCCACTTCACTGCTTTACTGGTGGAGAGTCCTAGTGGGGAGGATACAGGTCTCGATGTTGGCCCCAACGATGTATCCTGTGACATCAAAGTTGATTCTGATAAACTTCCCCTGTAGAAAACAGAGTATGTTACATACTGTTACAATAGTGTAATTGTTACTGTTAAAACTTGGTCCATACGTTTGACCAACATGAATGCTTCCTGGTACAAACTCTTGACTCTACAATTAAAGCCAAAACCTTGTAAAAAACAGATGAGTCTTTCAACATTTGTGCAGTATGTGTAAGGAAAAGCAGTGCTGGTTTAACATAAAAAAAAGATACATTTTAAATGAACTGCCATCATTAACCCATTATGTACATCAATCTTAACCTGACCTGCCAGAGGAAGTCCATCTGGGGAGCCGTACATTGAAACTGTTTGGGAATGGCTGTACTTTCAAAAAAATATTTTGCAGTTGATTGGATGAACCATCTGGTTGTTTTCACTGCATCATGGTCGGCACACATTAACCACACCCATATAGCTATAAACACAACACTGATTGGACAGTTCAGTTGCTACTTGGACACATTCAAAATGATTCAGAGGCTTTCCAGACTGATTCTCAGCGAAATTAAACTGAAGCTCGCGAGATCAGGATGATCTCGGGAGGCTACATCAATCTACAGCTGAGTTTAACTTGGTTGTTTTGATTCTGCACAACTCATATCACACATTTTTCTAAATAGTATCTGATTTTTAAAAAGAGTGGCAGACAGAAATAAACGTCCTATATCAAGAAAACGGTTACAGGTCTGAAGGAATCCCAGGAATGTGTGGTTTCCTGAGAAATGATGTGGATGCCACATTTCTTTGGGAGTGTGTTCGCAGTTCCCATGTGTGCAAATGCATGTCCACATATACTGTATTTGAAACAAGTTTTGCATTATTTTACACCACTCCTCATTTCAACCGGCTAATGATTTGTGTGTCCCAACACAAACACCAGATGAATTATTTCAGGCAGAATTGTTCTGATTCCTTTAACAATGTGAATTAGTTAATCTAAACATTATTATCTTCCATTTGTTTAGTTTCCAATGTGGTATGTATTTATTATTGCTTAGCCATATATTGTACAATGTACAGTACAAACATGCACCTAAAATAACAAAATGCTGCTAAGTTCATGAACTGTATACTGTAAACTCAATATCATGGGAATATTATGCACTTTATTTTACTGGCTGCAGCTTTCCTCTGGCATTTATTACCTAGATAATACACAGATGTCCTGCATAGACTGCATGGTATCTTATACTCTTCCCCAGTCTGTTACCATTATAGGCTAGAACACAGAAGCATTGTGTTTCACACGTGAATGTACATACTGTACACCTTATGTGTGTTGTCAATACTCAAATCAACTATGCAGATATACAGATTGGAGAATTAACTGCTTAATTCAATCTCTGTTCGTATAAAGCTAGATCCTTTAAACAGGTGGGCAAACTCACAAAGCGGGATGAGTTGTCGTTTTTCACTGTCTTGGCGTTGCCAAAGGACTCAAGGATGGGGTTAGCTTGTAGGAGCTGGCGCTCCAACTCCCCCTGTGGGAGAAATAGCAAGGTAAGTGGCCAGATGGGTATCTCATTTTACTATCTGGCTACAACTACTGCACTATGCAAGCTACTTATCACATAGAACAAATGTTGTTTTTTTTCATCCCTGTCTGCCAAAATACACCGCCGAAGGAATGGCAGGACATTTTTCTAAACCAGAGTGAATAGAGACAGATATAGTCAAGCTACTACGGTAAACCAGTCATGCATTTGGACAGCGCGCTATTGCAGCTGTGCTGGCTTCAGTCCGCTATGTATAATGTGATTTTTATCACCTGTGTTAGATGTGATATACGGCCAAACAAAACTGTTTCGTGAAGCACGTGTAAAACGAATGGGCTGACGAGCCCTGTTTGGACGTATCAGCAAGGCCTGCCTTTCAGCCTACACATTCCTGCGGTGGTGTTGAAATGCCATACGCTTCCGGAACACTTTCTGAGTAGCAGTGGCTGCCAGGCCCAATCTCCAAATCAGTGCGTTGATGAGAGTTTGGGATATTTCATGGTATCAGTACAAGTTTGCGAGCACACGCAAACACACATCTTCTACCCAGGACATAGACAGTGCCCAGCCAGTCATAGAAATAGCCCTTGCCCCTGAGTTTCTACTGCAGACCTCACCCTGGTTTGCTTCTGGAACAGTCTGTGTGAGAGGCCACTAGGTTAGCCAGAGTTAGCCTCTCTCTTTCAGCTCTGACCTGCTGGTTAGCTGGCCCTCTTAAGGTACAACATATGTGTTTATGTGAGCTTAAAGGTAATGTCAGTCATTCTTGCTAACTTCCATCTCAAATCAAAACAGCATCTCTCTGCGGTGCTCCCCGGCGGCAGATCACACGTCGAAATGCATTGTGAAGCCAAGTGCAGTGCTGCGGCTTGGTTGATATGAGCGATGTTCACCACTTTGTTTATGGTCCCATTTACGGAGCCAGGGCCGTGTAGGAGTATTATTTTTTCATCACGCACAGAGAAAGGTAAGCTAGCGAAAGGCGAGGAGATGTTTGTTGAATTTGACAAAAAGTGTATTGGCTTACATTTAGCATGCAATAGCTGACTACACCTTTAATGCTCAAGATACACAGTGGAATGGCAGAATAGACCAGATTTGTATTGGCGACGAAATAAAATCTCATCTCAGGAATGTTTGTATTTAAAAAATAATCCACCCTGGTTCTGCATTCCTCTGGCCCATGAACACAAGCCATCCAAACACAGGGCAAAATGATTTTATTTTTCATTAGCTTAGAGTTAGTCCTTGAGGTCGCTAAAATATTGTTGCAAGGCTTCGGTAGATCATTGGCGATATGTTTATAAATGAAACGCAGCCCTGTCGTTTCTGTGGGCGCTAAGCCGTCACTCAACTACATGCGACGGGCTTGTGAACACTTTCCACAACCTCTTAAAGAGGTGCGTACGTTTAAGCACAAGAACATCATGTTACTGTTGAATTTGGATGACATTTACAGAGGACAGCCACAAACCCCCTGCTTACGGCATGTTAGACCAACAGTATATTCCACTGCAGTCTACATTTCTGTCATCTAAACCCGCTTCTAAACGTGAGTGACAGGGAACATGCAAATCAGGTAAATGGCTTGGGCAAGATTGACGGGAGGGGGATGGAAACTGAAAAGTGGTAGCAGTGAATAACATTTTTATTCATTTTCTCATAGAAAGACAACAGAAGCTAAGGTGAATGTTGGACCTAAACGAGTCTGTGCAGATCATGATAAGGCAGCACATTCTCAAGTTGTGTGGCTAAAGATATTTCACATTCATACACGCAGGAGAACATCCTAGTGATTTCATTCTTAGAACAACAGGTCTTCATCTAGGTCTGCTCCTTGTCTGGCTAGCTCCAGCCACAGACAGGCCAGAGGAGATACTGTGAGTTGTGACTGTTATCTTCAGTACAGCCAAGGGCACACATTAATACTAATGGGATTGCACAGGCTATCTACCAGGACTGCACAGATGGGATACATGCATGGATGTGGAATGGCTATTCCTCATACCTGGGCTTTATAATGTAACCAGAAAGCGATACATTGTAGTTAATGTATGTAACTGCTATATTTGCTGCTAATAAATCACATAGCTTAAAGCTTAAAGGAGGGAAAGAGAGTTAACAGAGAGGTCAAATGTTCATCACTGCATTGAGTCTCCAGTCTACCCTCTCCTACCCTACACGGTGTGTATTTTCACTGGACCTGAAGGACACAGAAGGGTTTGAAAATGTCAATAGAATAACAATACACATCAGGTTGGTTGATGCGCCACTACCACTAAATATGGTCCATGGTTTGTTTCAATAACACTCTTAATGGCATCTTTGGAGCTGTGGTTGTTGAAAATTCCTTTCAGTGCAGTAAGCCTGAACCAACTGTTAAAACACAGGCTGTCATTATCCTCAGGCGACCAGTTTGATAGCCAAATCTTTCACTACCAAACAATCACAAGAACAAGTTTAGCCAACACAAATATCTCAAAGAATAATGGGATTAGTTCATCCACAGCATTATGGTATAACGGCAGATGATTAGAATCGCAGGGGCATGCACACTCATAATGAAGCACACATTTGTTTCTTAATAAAGCAATATACACTTGCCTGTAGCTTGAATGCTTTGGGAGATTCGGGCTGTTTGTTATGGATAAACAAATGCAAGTGTTAAAAACTGAAGCTCTCATGTCACACACAGGCCATAAACTGGACCCCTGGAGAGGGCCAGTAAAAGTTAGCCTAGCATTAGGGTGATAGCGTATGGCCGTCACTGGTATGAATGCAACTGGGTGAAATGGAATAAGAAACCATTCAAGACAGGTGATATTATATTGTAATTGTAATCAGAAAACACAGGTTATCCATTAGCTGAAGGAATAGGCCTGCATATTGTTACGCCTTTATCATTTCAAACTATAAACAAGATAATATGTTTGCATTGTGTCTTATCAAAACCATAGCTTATACACTACAATAATGACATGGTGACGCAGAAGAAAGCAGTTAAAGGTATAGTGTATAATATCTGGCCACTGGGAGGCAGTGCAATGCAATTTCACTGCCACACGCTTCAAAACATGGAGACTCCTCCAGGGGCTCACATATACATGGGTGACTACGTATGTACTGTATTTATAGGTGTGCTTGCTGGAAGCAGCTACATAGGGGCAAAACGCTAACTTTGTTAGGGTATTCTGCATGTACACGCCCTATATGGGAATACAGGTACCCTGTCAAATGTACACACTATTCCTTTAACAGAGGGGAAGAGTAGTGGAGAGGGGAGGAGAGGGGAGGAGAGGGGAGGAGAGGAGACATGTGGGTAGAAGCCGACTCACAGGAATGTTGTGGTCTTTGCGTCCTTTGTGTGACGAGGCAACGTGGGCCAGGTACTGGATGACCTTCTTGGTATTTTCTGTCTTACCGGCGCCCGATTCACCTCTGAGAGTAGTATACAAGATAACACACACACACACAAGAATGAAGAGACTAGAGGAACGACACATGCATCGTGGATTGTGTCTGTTCATTTCAGTGAGTCAGTGCAGGCCGTTAAATCTATTCTCAAGATGGCTGCTCCCTCACTCTCTGCTGTGCTCACCACTGCCGACAAATAACTGTACAGCCCTCTCCGTGCCGTCATGAATTACCAAGCTTCAAGTCGCCAGGCACGGCTGGTCAACATTGAAGGAATTGATCACCCACAATCCTCCGGGGGGGTATAGCATAGCACATTCTTATGGAAGCCATCAAACCCTGAACCAAAATAACTCCCAGACACCTCATTATGTCCGCCGGGGTTGGACTGAACTGCAGGGGGAAGATAACAATGGATACAGACAGATAGCAGTAAAGAGAGGGAGAGAGAGCACGGGAGAGTGTGGCACCAATCTGTTGTCCCTGTGCATTCTGTCGCTTTAACGGAGGAGCCTTGTATCTCGGTGGGCTTGTCTCCAGTCTTTTCCAGGCGCTGTTTTTGGACTCTGCTCTAATGACAACTGTGTTAAGGCATGGCTGTTCGCAGCTTCCAGCGCTATAGGTCCCAGAAGCCAGCAGAAACCCCAAAAAGCCCAGGCTGGTTTCACTCAAGAGCCAGCCAACAACACACAGCTCATACCAGTGGCTTTAGCGTAGCCTGCTATTAACTCTGCTGCACATAACACGGAGCTGTTTAGGCAGACCCACTGAATGGATGGGAGTGTCCTCAACGACTCGATATCCATACATGCCGAGCAATATGGGTCCAGTCTGTCCTTGATGGACACAATATATTCAACGTCAGATAGAAATAGAGATAGAGAGAAATTAGAGCGCACAAATAAAATAGATCACACCATATTCGCAGGCCAGCCTGCTGCCACAGAATGGTGAGACATTTCTCAAGGTTAAGTTATGAGAAACTCACTTAGAACCACGTGGACCGCCTCAGTCAATGTCAAGCTGTCTCTGTCTCTCTCCCTCAACACCACTTCATCATCTAGTGTTGCAGGCTGTCCATGTTAGAGGAGAAAGATAATCTCCCAGGTGTCTGGGCCTCTACGTGACCATTACATTCTCCTGCAAAACGTCGTTCCATTGGGAGAGGAAACATGCTATGGCCGCATTGGAAAAGAGAGTGGCACTAAAGTGCCCTCTGCCATGGAGTACGTAGGCACGGCACCAAACCACACTCACAATAACTAACTGTGTGTGGGGTGAAACCTAGCTGCTACCAAGCCACAAGAAAACGTTTCTGAAACGAAGTGAATCCCGGCGGGATGAGGTAAAACGGCAGACGGCTGACTCAGCGAAGGCAAAACATGAAGAGCATAGAACTAAGAGGCTATAGCGCAAAATAAATGTATCACATTCAGTCTGAGAAGACAACTGAAAACAAGCAGGAGTGAACGATGCTTAAAGCCCATGAACTGAAAATAAATGGAAATCTTTGCAGTCCGTTCTGTTAGCTTGCGAACAATGTATGAAGAGAACATAACTGCTTCTGTATCTGTCCCTGCAGACAGACGACTTGAAAAGTCAGGAAAACACAGGAGGAGCAGAGGGGTCTGGAACAGGACGGGGATCTGTCCGATAACAGTAACCTTAGGAGTTGTCCAGTGTGATACATGGTAAAGTAGCATTCCAGCAAATAAAGCTCTGGCCTTGTGCTAGAGAAATGTATGTGTGCAGTGCCGGTTCATGTGTACTTGTATAGTTCAAAATGTCCATGAAGCAGAGGTAAGCAGACGGACCGGGTCCGATGAAGTACTCACGTGCAAAGGATGGATTGGTCCTCGCGATCTGCGGACAGAGGACAGAAACACATCATGTAAATCAACCATTAATGTTTTACTGACATTGTAAATCTGAAAGATGTGATTGTCACACTTGCCAGAGTTAAACAATGTAACACACTGTAATGCACTGCACCATTACGTCTGTGCAAAGAACAAAACTCTTCCAGTGTTCCTGCTCTCAAAACAACACTGTGACCTACCAGAAAGTCCTAACCCCACAGGGGGTTGGACCTGTTTATTTCATGTTTGTATAATACAATCATGTTGCAGTCACCCAGAATCACCTTTAAATGTGATCAGTTAGATTCATATCTGGTTGGTTTGCGACTTTAAGCATGGCTCACTGCCCTACACTGACAGCAGTGGTAGTGTCAGGGCCAGGCAAGAGAAAATAATCAAACTCTGCACGGCAGGCTATGGAGGATATCAGTGTGTGTGTGTGTGTGTTTTTTTGTGTGTGAACTTTTTCTAGAAAGTTCTCCTTCAGCCACAACTGCAGTAACTGGAACACGTAAGACCCAGGGGTACTATCAGATTGACACGGAAATCCATTTCCAATGTCTATCCATCACCTAATGGAGCGTTATCTGAAGTGAATGACTGCAGAAGAGCAAAACAAGTCTGCTAACTTTAATATTTATCGTAATTCTTTATGTGTTGAATTATTAATGAAAGAAATTGATGGACAGATTAACGTGTTCAGTAATCGCACCCCAGCTCTGAGCCTGACTCCACCCAGATCAATGAGCTGAGTGGGAGAGGGAAGGAGCGCCACATTAACATTAAAGCACAGGCGTATGAGTGCTGTTGGAATCCAGCCAGGTCCACTTTAACGGATAAATCATGTGATATCAAGGTATGTCAAACAATCAGACGGGGGGCCATTCTTCTATTACCAAAAACTGTGACATGTTAAATTACTTGAAAGCAACTAGCATGTTTCAAACTGTCATATGAAAACATGACATCGTGTGATCTTGCTAGTCAGTGAGCAGAGAGGCGACATAGCTTAAACACAATGACATCACCAGCATCAACGATGACCATGTACTCACGTAGCATCGGGTATGAGCTGTTAAATACGTCACAACAGCATCTATCAGGAATAGTGTATGCTCTCTGTATGTCACTGAACATAGACATTACCAGAACCCTTTTGCCACGACAGTGCCTGGCTTCCATATCACCTTTCATATAGTAGGTCTATATATATAATTGATTATGAGATTATGGATTGTGTGAGAAGGAAATAGGTTAAATGCATACAAGTGATGGACAATATGATAATACCGTCCTCAAATAATATACTCAGTGATATCAGAGGATCTGTATAACACACCTACACAGTCCCACAAATCAGTAAAGCTTCAATAAAAGTGCAAAAGCCCATGCAAAACACACACAGAAACACAAAAACCTATTTGTATCTTCCCTGAATACCTCAAACCACATATGCCTCATCCTATTTCAGTATAATCGATATTTTCTTACACCCCATACACTACAGTAGAGCGGAGCAAAACCTCTAGCTTAAAAATACTACACAACATCTGCCTGGTGCTGAGCAATATTGGAGACTGGAATTACAAAGGCCAGTGGGTTTTAGAGAAAGAGCCCGACAAGTATTTGGACCGGTGTCCATTTTGGAAAGGGGGCTTTTGTCCCAGGCTAATTCTATGATTGATGACACGTCTCTATATGGTCCTGATAATGGCCTTTGTACGGAGCAGGGCAGCCTATGTAAGGATATATCCCACACTGCAAAAGATGGCTCTTCAAAAATAACCAAAAAATCTGCCAATGGAAAAAGTGAAAATTTGCTTGTAAGATTTCTTGAAATTAAACGGTAAGAAGTCAGCGAATGTAAACTAATGCACCTTCTGCCAAACTCCTCTTCATGGTCTACTAGCTGCCCATTTGGTGTTTGAGTTGAATAAATAATCTGGTGTTTCTACACAGCCCTGCTACTGTAAATAGGACCACAAACAAAATGGTGCAGACCCCACCACACAACACTATCCTAGCCATGGCAATGCATCTGCACGATAGAGGGCGGAGCTTCTGAGGGAGCACCCTATGGCATTGGATTGAGAAAATTAACAATCTTTCTCCCTGAGTCCGCCCTAATGTACACCAGTATAGATCAAATCTAACTAATTTGTAACTCAAACTGCCTACAAAGTGTATATAAGTGTGTATCTACATTTTATATGACCTGAGAAACCACTGTGGCCCTCAGGAACCCAATAACGCACACCTAGTTCATGTGGGTCAGCTTTCACAAAGAGCGCTCGGCTTTTATTGTGTCTGAGGTGTTATCTTTCTCCACAGAAATGACCTGACTTTTGTTCCAACTCTACAGTGCAAACTAGCCTGCAGCCTCACAAGAATATGATAAACGTTGGCCGTGCCTGCTAGCTCTCTTTTCCCCATCCACTGAGAACGTTTAATTTTTTCCTCTTTTGTCAGAAAGAATACTTGAGAAGCAGCCCAGGATATATGTGCAGACAAGAAGCAGGGCACAAGCAAATGCACGTGGTGCCTGAATAAAACAGAGGAGCGATGAGCCATTCACAAATGACATGGTTTCTCTTGAGGTTTGTTTGATTACTGTTTCGCTGTTTATTCTACTTCAGGCTGTGCACATGCACACAGACTTCATGTACATCAAGTGCATCTAATGTCGAGTGCCGCGCGGCACTCAGGTGTGATTTCTCTGAAGCACGCGGGTCAAAAGCGACTCAATGTTGCCGTGTGAACAGAAAGCATGTAAACAGTGATCGGCTCAACGTGTGGGGCTTGGTGGCCTCGTGGTGTTTCCCAAGTTAGCACCTGATGGGATTCATTCTACAGCTTTGAAGCTGATGACTGTTGTGTGGAGTAGGGAAAAGTCACGACAAGGCCTGATTCTTTTTCAGCTGCAGCAGTGGAAGAAAATACTTGTCGTCAGGGGTTGTTGAGAAAGTATCAGTTGCTTAAAGACAATTTTAACAAGTGTTTTAGTGTTCTTTAAGGGTGCGCCCCTAAACAGTCATATTTATTCACTGGTGAATGTTAACAGATTTGTATCTGTTTGTATTGCATTAACATGCAATGCTTAATTGTTGCTATTAATTGTCATCTGTACAGACCTTCATCTATAAAAGCTAGTTGGAAGGCAGGGTGATGGTGTCGGGGTACAAGGAGCTATAACAGTGTTTGTGGGGATCACACATGGTGTAACTTGTCTGGGAGAGATGATTGGCATTTGGGTTACAACTACGAGAAGATGAGAAAACAGGAATGCTGTAATGAAACACAGGGGTAAGCCACAAACACACAGTGGCACAAGTTCCACATGTCAGTAATAATTCTTACCCCCACTCGAATTTCGAAAAGACCCCCCATTCCTCACATTCCACAGTATTCCCCCTCTCACCCCCTCCTTCACAAGAGCCACAACCATTACAACCTCTGTGGACGCAATCTTGATATACTGTACAATGGTGGTTCTCAAAGTTGGGGTCTCAAGATACTTTGGAGCTCACGAGATGATGTAATGTTTTTTGAATGCATATTAATCTTAATATAATCTCTGGTGATTGATCAGTAAAATAACATTTTAACCAGAGACATTATATAAAACATAATGTCAGTAATAAAGTGTGCATGTCTAAAACCTGACCCTGAAAAAGTAAACACAACTAGAGAAAAAATAAATAAACAAAGAAAACTGCACACTATGGTGCAGTTACACATTATTTAAAGTGTAACTGCACACTATGGTGCAGTTACACATTATTTAAAGTGTAACTGCACACTAGGGTGCAGTTACACATTATTTAAAGTGTAACTGCACCCTAAAATGTGTTTTTTGAGCTGTAAACGAAGTAATCTGATTTATCTGTGAAGATCAATCAGCTCAATTCTGGTGTTAATATTGACAAAATTCCTGTTTTCATTTTAAAAATCAGTATTTTATGGGCTACAAATATAACTCGGACCCCAGGATTTAGCACAGATCCAAAGATAATGCTGATTAAAGAAGAAATAATGAAAATGTCCATCCCAACTCATGCTCAATAACAATTAAATGTGGCATTATGAAATAAAAGCCCCTTGAAATTCATAAATGTGGATTTCTGAAAATAAAGTCCCCTGAAATAGACAATTGTATTTATTTATTTATTAGATTCTCTCTCTCTCTCTCTCACTCAAACACACATGTACGTGCACGCATGCGCACACACACACAAACAAACCTCCTATAAGATGTGCTAGAAGATGGCATTGATCTGGTACAACATGAAGTGCTCCTATTACCCTAATAATTGTCCCTATTCCAGGGTTACAAAGCTCACATTCCTCAGATTCCAGCACACCGGCCCCCTCCTCCCACTGACAAAGCCCCAGTCATTAACATAACCCCGTTTATCAACAAAATGAAACCCTGCATAGACCCCACTCCCAGAAAAATACTATAACTCACCCCAAATCATTCAGCCATTCTCATCCAAATGTTAACTGAAGGACCAGTCTACTGTTGTTGAATGCAGATTTGTAGCTTTATCCATTTATCTATACATGTTTTACCTTTATACAATACAACATTTGGTACTGTAGGCTAATATAATTTAATTTTTAATTTATAATAATTTTTAGAATAAGAAAACAGCATAAAATGTTTATTTTCTTTCTATAGTCAGTTAAAACTGACTTCTAAATTCAAATCTAGGCCACAGGACCCACAAAATAGTTCACCACATAACAAGAGCAATATTTAGATTTAGGTTTAAGCCAGGAATACCACGGTGAACGTTGATTTTCTTAAAACAGGGCCTCAAACCAGTATCAGTAAAATAAATGTCTCCCAAAACCCCAAAACAAGGGTTAGCTTTTCCAAAATCTTCCAAAACCTTTTTCCATATCCCACAGTAAGTTTAGCACTAACCTGAGACCAGTCACCATGCTTAGGTCTATCAATCACTTTAAGTCTACTATAAATAACCTCCAATATAATAGCATTTGTAGCTATTGCCAACAGGTTTAAATATGAATGCATGTTTGTCAATGATAAGCATAACACATAAAAGCATATTTAAATGTCCTAAAACACAAATAAAAGACTAATACTAGAATAATACACGGCCTACATTTAGTTAAAACCTCTCACTGAATATTATACTGAAATAAAGCCTTATGGAAATATTGGTTTCCAGTTCAATTAAATAAAATACTACTTATATTTGTAGATTTAAAGGAGCCTGCATTTACTAAATAAAATAATAAAAATAACAAAATAAGAATTGGACCCCTCCTTCCCTGTAGACCCTTCACCAAACCCGCACCAAAAACGATTTAACTGCTTAGTAACTGGATTCAACATCGCTCCTTAATCACAATCTGCTTCATTTAAAGTCAGAAAGAGTTTCTCAGCAATCGCCAGAAAACTGGTCTTTCATAAAATGTGTTCTCTGATTGCTGTTGCTAAAAACTTGCTAACACACAGACATTACATATTTGATAGAAAACAGTACACTTTCACAACAAACTTAATAGGGCATGTCATGTCAACTTGTTTAAGCACATATGCTGTACAGTAGATTTGGGATACCGTGTGTGTGTGTGTGTGCGCGCTCATTCACATTCCCAGACGGAGGAAGCGGTAAACACTCTGAGATCTGATGAGGTTTCTGCTCTCTATACCTGCAGTGTGTAACTGTCACTTCAGAATGATTACGATAAGCACAAACATACTTAAGTGCAGGCCTAAGTACTGTGGCTGAATTAGCCATACACACATCCTCCATCAATGATAAGTCTCAACTAGTAGGATAGAGATGTACGCCTTTCTATCATGAATAATTCTATTTTTATTTTATTAAACCTTTATTTAACCAGGAATGCATAGACATTAAAATCTATTTTCCAAGTCCTAGTCAAGATAGGCAGCAAGTCATATATAAAAGACTGCAAAATACAATACATAAAATACAAGTAATGTAGTTAAAACATCATAAATTAATAGGAATCATTGACACAACTCATTTAGAAACATTGACAAGTCAAGGACTCAAAATCCTTCATCAATGATTTATAAAACAGTCCAGAAGGCAAAGAGAGGGCCATTATAAAGGAAAAGTCAGTAATTATGATTAAACTAACTAGTCACTTCAGTTTATCTATTGTGTGCAATAGAGAAAAGGAGTTGACAACTATTGCGGCTCGGAGATTTACATCCTGTGATAGTAAAAACAAGCAAGGCCAAATTTAATCAGGCAATTAAGGGAAAGACGTGTGCACACACTTAACTGCCCACCGCATTCCAAGCTCATTTTGACGGTGGCTTTAGCAAGTAATACAGTATTTCTCTGATCTGTTTGATTATTGTTATTGTTTTATCAGTGAAACATCAAAAACAATACATAAATAAAAGACAAATAAATGGGCAGCTTAAAGGTGTAGTCAGCTACTGCAAGATAATTGTAAGCTAATACACTTTTTGTCAAATTCAACAAATACCTCCTCGCATTTTGCTAGCTCACCGTTCTCTGTGTGTGTTGATAAAATAATTTGATACTTCCACACAGCCCTGGCTCTGTAAATAATAAGATTAACAAAGTGGCGTAGTACTAGCATTTTGACGTGTGAGGCGCCGCCGCGGAGGACCGCGGAGCGATACTGTTTTGATTTGAGCTCGAAGTTAGCAAGAATGACTGACCATACCTTCAACAGACAACAAAGAGTCATTATTGTAACACACTATTCTAAAAGTTTACGTTGCACATTCATAGCTATTAAATTAACAACCAAACTGTATTATTAATCCCTGCGGTGCCTTTCAAGACAGTCACTAGTTAAGTTACCATAATGAACCTACAGACCTACAGACCTACAGCCAGCCTATCAGATCAGCCCATTGAGTTTGTGTGCTGGAATTCCGATGACCTGGCTCCCCACCCTACCAATGCAGGGGCCCATGGGGTGTGGAACATTCCGCTGATGATGTCACATGGGGCAAGGCAGCAGCTGGCAGGGCAGGATACAGGACAGTAGGGGTGGGGGGTGGTAAAGGTGGGATTCAAGGGGGAATAGCCAGGGGGGCGCAGTTATTGCCTTTGTTCAAAAGATACATTGTACAATATGCAGTTTCCATTGGAACTGACGTTTAACTTATTTAGAATTTATGATAATAACAACTTAAGACCAACACATCTATCTATGCACTGAAAAACCCAGAAACCAATAATTAAATAAATAAAATGAAATTCTGTTGCTGCTAATAATTTCTTATAACAAGTGTATGTATCCAGTAATAATAAATAATATATAATAAGCTATCCTATGCTTCGTCAGGCAAAACTTGCCGGATATCTCTGTGTGTGCAAACAAAATGCTGCGTCACCAGCTTCATAGTCCAGGACCTGGCGGAGAACCCATCTGAATATTATGAAAATCACATGAAGGTTTACTTCAAGATCAGCGGAATAATGAATTGTGAAAGAACTTAAAGAAATGAAAGACTACATGGATGTGAATAAAATATGGCACATAGCAAAGCAAAGGGGTGAGATTGGAAGGCACAGCAATAGAAGATAAATACATTTAGTGCCATGTTCATGACTGTTCTGCACTTCCCATGGATGTTGAGGTGGGTCTGGTACACAGATGACAGTTGGCAGGCAGGGCAGCTGAGATCACAGTCAAAATGATGGTGTGTCAAGTGTGTGTATAACCCCTCTGATGGCAGGTTAGTGTAGTTAGTTAATTACTAGTTATGAGTCAAAACGCACCGGTTCCGACCAAGTAATAAATATCTAGTGAAACATTGCGTGCGAGCAGGGATTCTCCGATCCTCGCTCTCTCAAACACACACACACACACACAAACGCGTGCACAGACCATGCACTGAAGCGGTGGTGCAGATCCTCTCATGCCCTGACTGTCAATAGACTAATCTGCATTAACCATGCTAAACTATAAGGTTGGTTGGTTAGGCCTACATAAACTGTTTATTTAGTAGATAAACTAAACAATGAAATAGGCCTAGTTTAGCAAGGCTACTGCCACTACCACTTTGCTGTAGCCTACCGTGACTCCAGAGACATTAGGCATAAGGACTTTGGGCGATAGGCTATTGTCTGCGCCAGTGTATGTCCCTTTGAAACGTGCATTAAATTAGAAAATCGGTATCTCTATATCGCCATTGCTATAAAGGCGTGAAAAAAAACACGACCCGAGCATCAGTACTGACCCTCTCTCTCTCTCTCTCCCTCCTTCCCTCCCTCCGATCAGAGTGTTTTAAACCAGAAGCTGCTGTAATTGCACACAGACAGAGGCCGAGTGGCAGACCATGTGGTTCCCATTGGACACACGCAGGGAGGAAACAGGCCCACATTATCAACACATACCACTGCTTCATAATCATCAACTAATAACTCACTTCGTTCATTACACCTGTAACCGTGCTGTTAACTGTTTATGCCCGAGACAATACAGGCTGATATGAAGGATGTGGATTCACACTATGACTATGATGTTGATTATTACCAGGTGTGCTGTTGCGTGTCCCTGCAGACTGAAAGCTACAGACTATTCCGTCCCACAGAGCACATTTTTTAAATTCTTCAGACATACAGGGAGAAATGAGAAAAGTCTGCGAAAAAGAAAAGAAAAGAATAACAGGAAGCTTGAAAAGGGGGGGGGAAGGGGTCCATTTAAATACCAAGGTGTTAGGAAGTGTATGTTTCCCATGTAGGGGTGATGGGATGGTGTAGTAAAACGCAGGGCTTAATGCAAAGCTCTTTGACATATAATGTGTTTGTATAAAGCAGGGTTCCCCAATCCTGGTCCTAGAGGGCCGCTGCCCTTTTAGATGCATCCCTGCTACAACACAGCTGATTCACATGAATAGCTTGTTATAAGGACCCATTAATTTGAATCAGGTGTGTTGCAGCAGGGAGACATCTAAAACATGCAGGGCAGCAGCCCTCCAGGACCAGAGTTGGGGCCCACTGGTATAAAGGGTAAGTAATATTCTCACTCTGCAGAGGGCTTACAAAATTGTTCATGCAGTTACAGTGCAGGTGGTTCTACTGAATGATTCACTGTCAAAGGCAGGACTCGTGTGTGATCTCTTTGGAGTTGGGGTTGGATGTCACACTTCACCTACCGTTACAGGTGACATGTTACAAAAACACACATCCAGTTATTCAGCATCTGATCATTTCCTTTTAACGTTAAATGTTTGTCTGCATTTAAAGTTTAAATGTAGAGAGAGCGATAGAGGGAGATGTTGAATCAATGAAACCCGATTATAATGCCCCACACAATCTGTTTCAATATAATTGCATCCCGCCTTTTCAGTACATCATATGTCAATGTTAATAAAATAGTTCTACAACGTAATACAATAGTCCCAAACCATCTACATCAACAAGTCATAATAAAACAAGGGACATTTTCAGTACGATAAAGTGGCCCGGCCTTATATATATATATATAACAAAAGAGTAGAAACTAGGGATTTATATCTAGGTTGACCCTACTGGGAAGGGAGATATGACATGGACAGAAGACCAGGCAAAGCACACTCTTCCTTTTGGTTCAGTGAGCTCATTGGCCATGCCAAACAGGCTACGAGTGTCACCAAAATAGCTACACACAACCAATGTAATTTCATTTCCCACAAAAGAAAATAAATCGCAGGGCGGTTCCCCTGTTTCTGCAGTAAATGAAAGACCCGCCCCATTATGCATTGAAAGGGTAGGACAAGAATTTGGTAACGATAGACTATTCAATGTTTACTATCGCTTTCTGAGTTGTGGTTCACATACTTGCGCGTGCGCACACACAAAACATATACACCTGTGAGCACATGCACACACATGCATGCACGCACACACACGTATTTAGAGACCCAGGTTTGGTTGAATAGTTTTAGAATGTGTTTAGAGAGTTAAAGAGAATAACACTTGTGGAGTAGAATGGCACTGCAGATGAATGAATGCAAACGCGATCCTGCTAAATCCATTATAATTGTGTTACAATAACTGACTTCAGACTATAACAAGCTTTACTGGGCTGCGCTCTTTAACAAGTCCAGAGCTTTTACATTGCATGTGGGTATATGAAAAAAGAACAGTAGAGATAATGGAAAGAAACATGTTGCCACTTGCCACAGAAGAACCAAGTACACAATCTTGTACACAGTAAAGATTGTACACATATGGCCTCATGTACGTACGTTAGCGAGCGAAACGCAAAAGTGACCGCAGCCAGACGGCAGATAGCGCACACTGTGCCATCGCATTTTACGTTGGATATATTCTACTGTACGACTGATTGCGTATTTTGCGCTTGGCCCTCTAAACTTGCCGTTAACGCAGCGAGTAGTCTGGTCTACGCACCAACCGTCCATATCCCTAGGATGTGGCGAAAGCAATGGAACAGCAGACTAAAGTAGACCTATTTATAAATAGCCTACTTGTCTATATGTATCGTCAAACCTAAACATAACAGGGTAACAACATAATTCTACCCCAAAAAAGTGTTTTGGTGATAAAATTCTAATTCAAGACGTGGAATAACATTTATTTTTGCATCAAACAAGCAATTCATTCCATCAGCACGTCTCTCCATGGCCTGTGTATTCGTCTTGCTGAGATTCATCTTGCCGTTGCTATTTCCCCTGTTCAAAGAAACACGCTCGCTAGGATAACACCTGCTTTTCAAAGGTGGAGAATTTGCACCGCAAAACCGACTTTTCATACATTTAACGGAATAGGTCATCAATCTCTCTCCTCCCATATTTTTGAGCGACACACTTAATCTCCCCTCGACCCTCCCATGAATGCGTATGCATAAATTAGGAAAACGCAACTTGCAATCCTGTGTTTTTTCAGCAGACAGAATTGCATTTTAGCCATGTGCGCGCTGTTCGTACATACAATTCCATGTTTTTACTCGCAAAGTGCGACGAAATGACGCCTTAAAACCGTCGCTAACACGCTAATACATGAGGCCCATAACGTCCCAGATACAAAACCAAACCAAACAACCAAAGTGTACCAAAGTGGGTTTGGTAACTCCATTTCCTATTCCACTCTCTAGAAAGCTTATCAGATGGACTAGCCACCTCCAAAAAGTCCTGCATGCCTTGCAATGTGATCATAGATTACATTGAGAGACCACTGTTGTGTGAGATATTATTTTGTTTTATTGTAGATATTATATACATACAGTATATCATGTTGTATATGTATTTAAATATGGTATGTTTCTCTACGACTGCTACCATGGCAAGGTCTCTCTTGTAAAAGAGATTTCTGATCTCAATGAGACTTCCTGGTAAAAAATAAAAGCTATTGCATCTTTCTCTCGATGCCATGACACCAAATAAGCCTTCATATGCCATAAACGTTTTGTGTGTTATTGCCGCTGGTCATGAAAATGTCCTGAACAGCATTCTGTGTTACACTATAGTGTTTCATCTCTCTCGTGTGTTGTTGATGTGTTGTACTGGCTACAAACAGTGCACACTCTCAGGGAGTGTAAAATTAGCCTCGTGCTGCTGGGTGTTTCCCTCGAGCCAATGAGAGGGCAAGCGAAGCGGGAGATACGGTGGAAAGTATTTGGCGATGTAATCGATTGCAGATGGCGGTAGTCAGTCGGCTTGTTTGGGCCACAGTGGCTCATTGTGATGGCTAGACCCGCCATAATCCTACAGGATAGAGCTGTGTGTGTGTGTGTGTGTGTGTGTGTGTGAGTGTGAGTGTGAGTGTGTGTGTGTGTGTGTGTGTGCATGTGTGCGTGCGTTGGCACCTCAGATATCACACTGCCAGAGCCTGCAACCTCACAGGATTCCAGACTTACAGGGGCTCAGACCATTAAGGGGAAATCAAACCATTCCAGTTACAATCCAACTGTCATTTTGGACAGATTTGTCTCCCATCTCAGAGAGGAATTATGGGTAAATGAGTCCAGTCCTTTCAGGTCAACACCACATAGAGACAACAACACAACTGACCACACAACTAAAAAACTCAAATTCTACGGAATTTCTTTGAAAATACATGAACGGGACCAGCAGTAAAACAACAGACAGGCATCTATCTATCTGACGTTACTGTACAATTCCACAATGCATAATAAAAATAGCATTCATCAAGCTGTCAATCAAAGACAGACTGCCAGTGAGTCAAGCGCTGGTTTAGGCCTGTGACTAGGTTATGGGTGTCAGTGAGAGGGCATCGTCACGTCTGATCTGCCCCTAGCCTGTAACCTTATCTGTCCGTCCGTAACTGTTGCTATCCATGCTATTTCTCACTAGCGACAACACTGTTCCGAGACAGATGGCAAGACATGACAGTGGCTCTCCTGTAAATCACCCACCAGAGAGCTCGCAAGCGCCTATAAATCTCAGTCGTGTCCGTCTCAATTTTACTCAAGCGCCTTGAGTCACCAGCGGTATACGTTCAATGTAACTAAAGGGGGATGTGAGTCAATGCGTTGTAGTATCAGAAGCATTGAAGTATCAGAAGCACTACACCCTGCACTGTTCCTCTCAGACTACATTAAAGGTCTGGCTGAGACAATGACCCACATGAAGAAGCCTCAATCAAGTATAGACCTATAGAAAATGGAGGACACCAGTACCTCTAGCTGTGTGTTTTTGCAGATATGACTCACTGCAAAACAAATAACCGACCAGAGAGAGAACAACGCTTGCCCCTTTATGCTGTGGGTCAGACTAGACCCTGTTACCCAATCACCCACCTCTTGACTGACCGGCTTTCTGCTTTCGCCCTCTCACAGGCAACACACACACACAACAAACTTCATTAATGAACTGTCAACACCCCACCTGGTTTGAGAGTAATGTCGGGAGAATGTGTGTTTGTGTGCGTGCATGTACAGTATATGTGTGTGTGCGCGTGAATGCGTGTGTGTGCAGAGGGCTCTTCTAAGCGTATATCAGTGCTGAAGTCTAAGCGCCAAGTAACAGAAATATGATTTTCGCCTTTGTGAACTCCACAGCTGTATACCATTAAATACACATCTGTGTGCACGTGTGTGCGTGTGTGTGTGTGTGTGTGTGCATGTACCTAGGAACTAGCATGCTTGTTGTGTAAGCTCTGCCATTTATCCTCTATGGAACATGGGGTACAGGGAGTCCTTTAGTGACACACACACACACACACACACACAGGTCCCCACCTGCCATGTCAGTCAGGCAGCATTGTGAGCAGCCTCCTCCAAGCCTCTCTCTCTGCACCTCTGTGCCCTGACCCAAGGCCTCCTCTGCCTGGGCAGAACCCCCGAACACACACACACACACGCACGGACGCACACACACACACGCGCGCGCGCGCACACACGCACACACACACACACACAACACCCTGGTCCAGGGCCTTTGCGTCAGACTGCACAAAGCCTCTATTGTAAGACACAATGCTGGTCGGCCCCTCTGCCCTCCACTGTGTTCAGACTATCCCCATAACCCACTCTCACTCTCTCTCTCTCTCTCTCTCTCTCTCTCACCTACTGATCTCACTCCAATATCTCACCCTTGACTCCCCCTCTATTTTGCAAGACATTCTTTCTCATTCCATGGCCTTGTCACACCATTAACCCCACCCCCCCACCCCCCCCGCATGGCAGGGGAGGAGTGGTGTCTGATCTAAGGTTCCAAGCCAGCAATGATTCTTCCTGCTGGGGGGGATGGGGGGGGGGGGTCACATAATCATCACACTAAATCAAATAGAGACTGTGGACTGTTTATTTAATGGCCATACCTTTAACTTATCCATATATGGACGCCATGTTTTACCAATATTGTGCGATATATTTGATTCAAAGCAATGCTGTACTTATGGAATAAACGTCCCGTTATCTTTTGAATTGATTTGAGTATTGCAACTTGACTGCAAAGGGAAATGGCATGGAACTTCAGGAGCAGACGTCCCATAATCTTGGTCTCCCAGAACATCCCAGATCCTTGGTCTCCGTTTCAAATTGTAATAACCAGATTGCGCTATAACTGAGACCCTTACTAAACTTCATTGAGTACAATGAAGTTTAGTCTACATTTTAATTAGAGCAAAACTGAAGTTTTGATATTTGAACCCAAGGGAGCTCCTGACACTCCCCGTGTGGATTTAGGCTTTCTGGAACCTTATGTCAAGTCTGTAGTGACAAACCTGGGCGTTAAAATGGATGGGAATTTCAAAATGGAGAAACAGATTAACTCTGTTGTGAAAAAACAGACTTTCAACTCAGACTGTTAACGAAGCTAAAGTGATTTTTATCCTTCAAGGACTTTGAGAAAGTCATACATGCTTTCATAACAACCCGCCTGGACTATTGCAATGCTTTATATGTAGGCATTAGGCAGGCCTCCCTGTCGAGACTGCAATTAGTCCAAAATGCTGCTGCATGACTCCTTACTGGAACCACATAGCCCCTATTCTTGCATCCCTTCACTGGCTTCCGGTTCGTTTTAGGATTGATTTTAAGATTCTTTTATTTGTTTTTAAATCTTTGCATGGCCAAGCCCCGCTCTATATTTCCGAACTCCTAAAGCCTTATTCCCCATCAAGGTCATTAAGGTCTGCTGACCAGCAGCTAAAAAATAAGGGTGAGCAAGCCTTCGCAGTCGCTGCCCCAAGACTGTGGAATGAGCTCCCTCTTTCTATTAGACTGGCCCCTAGGCTTCCTGTTTTTAAATCACAAATAAAAACACACTTTTACTCGTTGGCTTTTAAATCTGCTTGAGTTTTTATTTTGTCATGATGCTCTTGTGGTGTTCAATGTGCGTACGTACTCATTATTCATTGTTTTATCTATGTAATGTTAGCACTTTGGTCAACCTAGTTGTTTTAAAATGTGCTCTATAAATAAAGTGGATTGGATTGGATGAAGCACCACACAAGTGTGGCAACTGAAAAGATTGTAGCGGAGTCGTAAAACTGATAACAAATGTGTGAATGCCGAGTGTATTGCCGCTGGTCCTTCTGGCTGCAGTACCACCCGTCACCACAAGTAACGGCTGCTTCAAACCTAGAGTCAGACCCTGCGCCTCAGGTAGAGCTAGATGAGGAAATCAAAACAGTTGTAGCAATGTTGATTGGTTCAACGCTGTCCAATCATTTCAAGAGGTGTGAGCGGAGCGACGCTGTTGGAAAACCCACTCATCGCTCTTGGAGCGAAGTCTACGCTCCTACTTTCACATCACTCCGCTCAAAACCGCTCTTCGCTCAAAGGAAACAAAATCGCCGCTCCAAATTCGATCCATTAATTTTTGTGAAATTGTGTGTAGCTACAGCCTTAATCATTTAAAATTAACTGGTTCTATTAGTGCTATTACTAAGAACAATTCTATTACAAATGTTCCTCGAATACAAAAAAGGCATTTTATCCCCTGCTATTAGTAGCTTACATCCTTGTGTACATACAGCTTCTGTAGGAGTTGAGGGGGTGGAAATGGAAGGCATTTTGGTGAGTTAGCGGGGTCACTTGGAGTTGGAGGACAATGGTCACCTCTCCCTGGCACAGGTTAATGAATCCTTTCAGAGGACGCCCGTTTTGGACCGCCGCAGGTTAATTACAGAGCAACACAATGACAGGCAGCCAAGTTGATTTTATGCAAAGCGGACAGGTTTGCTAGCTTGCGCTTCTGCAGCGGCAGGGCCTTGAAAGTCTTCCATGCACCTCCCCGGGGAGCTATAGGCACTTCTGGCCCGATCTGGCCCAGTGTCGCCCCGGGTATCACAACCTCTGACGGCAGATTCCATCGATAACCGCTGCCCCTCTCCGATTAACTGCGACGCAGTGTCCATGGCTACCTTCACGTGTCGCCTCCCAGTCTCGGGCTGATAAATAGAATGCAGTTTTGGCCCCGACAGTTCCAGCTGCACCCTTTGTGTTCGTCCTTATCGTTACAGGAGGCCAGCACGCTGACATTTATCCATTTTTCATGAACAGAGCCTTGCATTCGAGCCTGACAAACAAATCAATTTCCCAGCGGCAAATTGCTTGGGAGAAACAATAACAACCTGCGAGATGGGAGCTCGGAGCAGCATGGAATGGGAGGATTAATTGCAGATGCAATGGCGAAAGCCCAAGCCCGGATTCTGGGCTGCGTACCTCGGTAAGCCATTAAAATACAGCAAGTGTTTAGTAGTGGAAAGAAAATACTGGGTCTGATCCACCAAAACCCAGGTCAACAAGAGAGACAAGCAGTAAACACCGGAGTCGCACCTGGGTAATTATACTATACACCTCTTAGCCCTCATTAGAGATCAGGTTAGCATGGTAAGATAAACAATATCACCTTCATCTAAAAAGGACTCTTTATGGTCACAGGGCATTTAGAATGCACATAGTGAACAGTAGATAACCAGAAACATAAAGTCTAACTCATTTTAGGCTGCATGGTTTATTTTAAAGTTAAACTTTAGTTGGTTTACCAATAGCCTTTTAGCACAGTAGACACTTTTTGAATATGTACTACAAGGATTATTGATAAAAAGAGAATGAATGAATAAAAATGAATAACAATCTAAATATTTCAGCAGCTTACAGCCTGTGATGTCTGTTTAATGTTGTGTTCTTAAACCCTAATTATAATCCCAGCAAACACACTGGGTTGTAAACTCCCACAGAGGGATGAAGTCCTTGTTTTAAATGTACTTTTTTAAGTAGCTAGCTTGAGAAAGCAGCCTGGTAAACAAAGCTAAATGCACATGGTCGCGTTCCCAGTAGGAGTACAGACAGACAGGTAGCCAGGCAGGCAAGTAGACAGACAGACAGGCACACAGTCAGACAGACAGGCAGACTGACAGGCAGGCAGACAGACAGACAGGCAAGCAGGCATGCAGGCAGGCATGCAGAAAGACAGGGAGGCAGACAGACAGACAGACAGGCAGGTAGCCAGGCATACAGGAAGACAGACAGGCAGACTGACAGACAGACAGACAGACAGACAGGCAGACAGGTAGACAGACAGACAGACAGGCAGACAGGCAGGTAGCCAGGCATACAGGAAGACAGACAGGCAGACTGACAGGCAGACAGACAGGCAGACAGACAGACAGACAGACAGACAGGCAGACAGACAGGCAGGCTTGCAAAAAGAAAGACAGACAGACAGACAGACAGAGAGGCAGACAGACAGATAGATAGGCAGTCAGACAGAGAGGCAGACAGACAGGCAGTCAGACAGAGAGGCAGACAGGCATGCAGGCACTCCCAGGCCAGGCCAACCCAATCCCCAGAGCCTGCTCACATTTCATCAACAGGGGCTGACCCGGTCAACAAACCGCCAGCGGCTCAGAGCCCAGAGGTCCAGCTGATACCCTGATCCCACTCTGCAGGCCGCAGCTTGGGGTCCTCTCACTGAGAGGTTGGGGGTTGGAGCTAAACCATATACCCAGGAGACCAAGCGCTTGCATGCATATTCACAGACTCAAGAGCGTGACACACACACACACACATCTGTGTGCACATGTGCAGAAACATTTGGACAAGTGGAAGTGTCCCCACTTGAAAACAGGCACAATGTACAAGACCCACACTGACTAAACTTGTAAAAGCCCACATTCTCCCCCCCCCGAGGCAATACTTAGTGAGCTAATATAGAGTGTTGCCAGTCTACCTGGAGAGAAATCTTGCTTTTCCACTAGGAACACACTTTCCCCACTTTATGTGAAACCAAAGAGGTGTTTTTGCGTTCCACTCGTAACAATTGTTCCCCCAATGAACCACAGTTAAAATATGCCTTCACCAGCTAAGTGCAGAAGTACCTCTCTCTTCCGCTCACTCCCAGCAAGGGAAAGAAGGACCTTGCGTTATAAGAAGACAATCTTCTTACAGTAAATAAGTACATAAGTGTCCTTGGATGGAAGTTCGGAGCCTGGCTGGTTTGTTTACCCAACAAAACCCATCTCACGTAATGAACTTCAAATGAACCAGCCCTAATGGAGATGCATCCGCTGTAAGCTTGAAACCGACACTGCGGGTACAAAAACAATATCCGTCAATCATCTTGGCAAAAAAATGTTTGCCGCATTATAAACAAACGCTGGTAATCACCGTACATGTGCATCAAGGTAGGAGGCAAAAATATTTTCCTATTTGGCAGTGTAATTAATACCTCTATTGTGCATATCACAATTAATGGAAGGAAATTAGTTTTGTTGAATCCATTTGCGCTATAGCTCGCCCAACCGAGAGAAAAACCCAGGTACAGCCAGACCAGCATTTTGTAAACATGATGGTAATTAAAAACTCAATATGTACTGCCAATAGCATATCCTCCAGAGGTGGCATGACACACACACACACACACACACACACACACACACGCACACAGCAGTCAATCATATACCATTGGGATGGGTACAGTTATGTTTTGTGAGAGTAACACAGAGTCAAATGTATATTTTCAACATTAGAAAAGTGTCATTTATTGCCCATAAACAGAGAAAGGTCAATACAACACACAGACTACTCTGGTTATGAGCCAGTGTGCCAGCCGGGTTAAAACTGGTATTGTCACCAACACCAGTGTGTAGAGTGAGTTTCAACAGGCAGAGGGAAGGCAAACAGTTTTATCCATTTGCGTTGAGTTTGTTGAGCACAACTACTGTAAACTTTTGCAAGCAAACCTAAATTATCTGAGCAGGTAGACCTCAGCGAACACAAATTGGTCGTTGGTCTAATGGTTACATTTGAAATCTAAACTTGGAATGGTTCAGCATAACATTCAAATGTTTAAAGTTAAATTTAGACGCATTCATCTGCTCATTTTGCCGAGTTTTAACACACCTTTGCAGAGAGGTGTTTTCCGTGAATGTTGTATATTACTGTACTGTATTGATGCAGAGCCGACTTTGAACTAAAGGGAACACAATGGTTCAGAGGAGCAAGTTTCGAAACTCGCAGGAAGTTCTAGAAACTCAATGTCATGATACATTATATGTTCTGTCCTACTATCAGACTGACATATCTACAGCTTGTGGTCGTGCTCACAAACACTATACATTTAGCTACCCTTTCCTTCCGTAATTTAGACAAATTGGGCACTGGACACCTAGTTCTCGTAATACTGGCAGGGGGGGAAATGAGTCGGGCCAAATTTAGGCTTGAATTAGGCTGCCTAATTCATATCTAAGGTTAGAGGGCGTTGTTCATTTCCTGTGTGAAACATGGGCATGTGAAGTCCTTTAAGACTGTACCTAATGGACATTTCTGTACAAACCTCCGCTATTGATGGGTGTGCTCGACCAACATGAAGCTCCATATGAAGTGCTATTCTAGCCCAAGGGAGAACACATCAAATTAACTCACAGAGAACTCGAGAGGTTTTTTTCTTTGTAAAGATATTCTGGTTTCAGCACAGCCCAAAGCAATAATCATGATATATAGGCTCTAAATTTACTGCCACATCACCCTCAAGTCTTTAGTGCATAAAATAAAATAGTTGTGTACCAAACAATATGATCCATGACTAAATGAAGGATGTGTTATAT